>OU342733.1:519881477-520082451 GCA_910589765.1 Avena atlantica
CCCCACCCCAAATTTAAGCTACATGGGCCGTCTTATTTTTTTGACCGGTCGAAACCCATATCGAGATCACGTCTATCTCTATATATGTGTACTCGGTCGAACTGGGTATAATCCACGTTCCGACCGGCTGATCCCACTCCTATTATCGTGATCTAACGTCTTTGTATGTCATATTTTAATTTTTGTTGTTGTTGTTATATAACTTCTGATTTTCGCCTTCCGTAAGGTACATGCACATACGTATATGGTGAGTATGCATCTAAGAGAAATACGGAGTTCGGTGGATTCGTACGATCTCTAAACAATCGGAATCGAGTTTTTGTTTGTCAAAATTTGAAAGAGGAAGGAGGAGGGGTGGGGGACCGAAGCAAATGAAGAAACAATGCTACCATCCCAGGAAAAGGACCAGAAGCAGCTTTTCACTAAGGTAGCCGACGCACATCAATGTCCGAAAGTAAACTGAAACTACCGTGGATATCTTGCAGACAAGATGTACTCTTCTTCCAAGCTGTACTGCCTGCTAGTCAATCTCTCCATGCTCATTCCATCTCTAGTTGATGAAGAATTATTGCAATATCACCATTTGCCTCAAATTCCTCGGGTGATTGAGCGACTTCCAACCTCAACTCCACTTGTCTCATGGTGGGTCGTTCCTCCCTTCTTGACTTCACACATGCTACCGCAATCCTGGCAATTTCTTTAATTATGCTGCCACCTTCATCCATAACTTGTGGATCTAATATCTGCGACAAATTTCCTTCTGCAAATAGAGTAGCAAAATCTGCCACAAGTCCATTGCCTTCCGGAGTGATGTAGGTATATGGCTTCTTTCTTGTCATCACCTCTATAAGCATAACACCAAAGCTATAAACATCACTTTTCTTCGTGAGACGACATGTGCGAAAATACATCGGGTCCATGTATCCTCGTGTACCTTGCACCACCGTTGTTAAACCTGATCTATCCGATGGAATGTACCTTGAGGATCCAAAATCTGCTAACTTTGCTATTAGAGTATCATCCAAAAGTATATTAGCAGGCTTGACATCTCTATGAATAATAGGTATTGAAATTGTGGAGTGAAGATAGGACAAAGATTTTGCCACTTGAACTGATATCCGTAGCCTATCATCCCACGATAGTGATATTGGTCCTTCAACATAAAGATGGCCATGAAGAGTTCCCTTGGATATGAACTCATAGACTAACATTGGAACTTCTGTTTCAAGGCAACAACCATATAATCTTACAACATTCCTATGGTTGATCTGTGATAGGATAGCAATCTCATTAATAAACTCGTCAATCTCCTTTTGGTTCACCATTTTTGGTTTCTTGATGGCCACAACACGGAGATCTGATAAAACCCCTTTATAAATAATACCATGCCCACCACTCCCAATTTCAGAATCCTTATCAAAATTATTTGTTGCCTTCTCTAACTCTTTCAAGGTTATGATCATTTTCTCTGCAATATCAGTTCTTTGAGGTGACAATTGTTGCAGCAACTGTCTCCGGTTTCGCTGGACATACTTGTTTTTCAACCTTTGTGCCCTCCAATGCTTAAATTTGAAGGAAATGCAGTATGCAGTTGCAGCCAACGATACGAGACCCATCCCACTAGCAACCATGATAATGATGTTTGTGCCTGTAAAAAACTAAGCATTGTCATTCATTGTTGGTAGTATTTGTATAAATACTATAAGTAAATTATACTTGTACCAAACCTTACTTTCATAATGTAATGTTTTGTTATCAGGTACTAGCATAATTAATATACTTAAGAATAAGAGTAAAGTCCAGTTTTACCCCTAGTTTAACAATTCTAACACTAATTACCCTATTTAGCATTTTTTTCATCCTAATTACCCCATTTAGGGAAAGTAGTGCCAAATTTTACCCCCTCTAATTTTTTGAGCAATTTAATAAGTTTGTCCCAGCATATGTAGTTTGTTTTTGTTTTCATCAGGTGGATATTTTGAAGACATATACATAGCAGACGTTTGAGATTTTAGCTCTGGTATTTAGTAGGCAAAACTAGAGACGAGCCGATGGAAGTTCATCAACCATTTCTAAGTGATTATATTAGTAGGGGGTCGAGCTAGAGAACTTCTTATAGTTTGTAGGCATCGCAACACAAGTTAGGCAACACAACTAGTATCTAAACTATGCAACTCTATGGAAAAAAATCTAAACTATGCAAAAGGCCAGCTCTCCCAACTAACCAAAGGCTAGATCTCCCAACAATACGCAGATAGGTACAGGCTCTTTCTGATGGATCTAGTCATGTGCCACCACATGCACGACCTGTTCAGGTAGCTCGCAAGACTGGTGGCCGAACGTCGAGGCCAGCCACCAAGACGATCGTCGCCATATTTCCCATGTCAGGTGCAGCATCCTAGAGTTGTTGTATGTCATCTCGAGCGTCAACTATTGCTCAAAAAAATTCAAAACTTCGACTAGTAAGCCTCAACGAGAATGAATATAGTCTATGTGGCACGCCATTTGTACCTAACGCCTGAGACCCACCTATCAAATCGCTAAAAAGATTAAAAGGGATAAATACTGGCACAACTTCTACTAAATAGGGTAATTAAGATGAAAACTTGGTAAATAGGATGACAAACAAGGGGGTAAAACCTGGAATTTACTCTAAGAATAACTAGCGGACAAATTGGGCTTTCAAAGGCATGTTGATAGGGTCCAAAATACTCACTCCGGTTTTGTTTAAACTGCTCATGAAGAACTAGGCCAAGTTAGAATTGCATGTTTTGGAAGTGGGTCCGTTAAACCGATCTGGAGGGAGTAAATATTTTGGTGGACCGATGGAATAACTGATAGGGTCACTAATTCACGTTTGTGGTCCATCAAATTACTGGCATGAAGTTTTAATTTTGTTTGTTTTTCTAGAGGTTGAAACATAAAAAAATATATCATTGACATGCATGTAATTTTACTGCTAATACCGTATATTTGTCACCTGCTTCTGAGAGCATGTGTTAGCAGAAGATTATAAATTTTAGATCATGAGACTATATTTAATGAAATTTTTAATGATAGTTATTTTACCGTACAAATGCAAACTTTTCAATAAGAATAAACAAAGTTCATTATTTTTCATGAAATATGCTTTCACCCCGCTTTATAAATAAATCAACCATCCAAACTGAGTTACGAGTACAATCAAACACTTAATAAAGACTTCTGGGGTAACAGCAACAACATGCCCAAACCGAGAGAGCAAAGAGCAGACTCTCAAAACCCGAAAAAAAAAAGAAGAGCACTATCTCCTCAATGGCTAGACTAAGTGGACATCCGGCGAGCCGCCTCTAAAAGGTGTCAAATAAGATCGTCCATCTTCTCATTGTTCCTCTTCTTACATAGAGGGTACTAGAGACTCAAAACTGCCAGAAATTTGGAAGTCGAGTCACACGCACATCAAGAAAATATCTTCCCAATCATCATCTTATTGCGTATGGTCAAAAGAATCCAAGGCGCCCCTTACCGGCACGGTTCGCTCAAGCCTCCAGGAATTCATCGAGATATTGGGTCTGCCACTCAGGACCCAAGGCTTCTCATGTGAAATTCTAGAGAACCGAGCCGCGGTGGTAGGTGAACGTTATGTGGGTTCTCGATTCATGGACCCACATAATGGACATAACCCATCCCCCAACCCTTCTCATTTCGCAACTTCCACTCCAAAGGAAAGACGATCTCGTAGCAGTTGCCACAATAAGACCTCCATCTTAAGGGGTATAGGGGCCTTCCATAATGTTTTGGTACAATATAGTTATTGGCCCTCTAATTAGGGCCTAGTACGCAGAGCTAACCATGAAGGCCCCTAAGGGGTTAAACTGCACGACACTGTCGGGCTAGTGGCAACCAGGTTACCACGTGTTAGAAATAATGTGCTAAAACAAATAGGCCCATGTATATTTTAGATTTTTCCTAAATCTCAAAGCCCAGGTTTGTGGCAACCCACATATGTTTGGACCCATGTTTGTGACAGCTCACATGAGGGTGGAGTGGGAGCTAAAGTTTAGTCTCACTTGAGAAGTTGAAGGAGAGTTGCACCATCTTATAAGGTGAAGTGTTGCACCAGTCTGTAAGTGAGTGGCAATAAGAGAGATACACGCGCTCCTCCTCCGCCACTCGCCCGCCCGCCCGCTCGTATCGTCTTGTCTCGTCTCGACACGACGCGTATGCGCCGCTGGTTGTGGATCGTGGGCTACTGTAACCGACCCTAACATGCACAATGTGGACTCTGCCCATGTTCGTCTCTGTTAGGGTTTCCTTAGCCGCTCTATATAAAGTTCTGCACGGCTACCGCCACAACACATCAAAAACCAATCTAGGGTTTTGCTTCCTCTCTACTTGCGCCGCCACTGTAATCTACTCCATTCCGCTTGCCGGCGCGGCGGACGGAAGAGCAGGTCTCCGGAATGATAGCAGCAGATTCTATTTATTTGGACTGGATGCCCTCGCTGGCAGAAAAGTAACAGATCTGGATGCTAGATCTGATCCACCACTTCCTCGGCTCCTTGTTCTGTATTCTTGTTCAAGAAATTTTTGTTTGGATTTTATTTGCTTCTATTTATCTCTATGTTTCCTAATACTCTGGTCCAGATCCTGCATGTCAGGTGCAAAATCGGGTTTTATTTGTTCCCATATCTTCGGTTTTCAGTTCCATGGTTCTCGCGCTACCAACGAGAAGGACATAGGATAGGGTGGTCAGTGGTGGATAAATCGAAGGTGTTCTTTGCAACGAGGAGGAAATATGATTGGAGTTTTTTTTTGCAACCAGCACAAGCTGTTGCACAGATCTCAAAGTGCGAGTGGACGTCCCGGGATAGACGGGGACGCCCACGTATATGTAGAATTGTTTTTTCGGAAGGGCATGGGAGATTGCATTTTTTGTGACTGCGCTTCTTGTCTGAACCTGCCTGTATTACAGACCAACTGCAGTGGACACTCGCGTGGACGATGATCGATACATCTCCTCCGCGCACCACGACCTGCAGTTGTTGGCGGCGTCAGGGAAGGCCGTCCGAAGGTGCTGGAGTGGGTAGCCGGACGCGGTGGCGCTGGTAGGGGCCCACGAGTGAAGGGCCTCCGTAGCCAGAGCCTTGGGCGGCAGCGCCGGCAGCAGGTGACATCAGGCTGGCGATGGTGTTGGTGCGGACCTGGGACATCAGATGGAGCTATGGGTGGGCGGAGGCCCGAGCTAGGACCATGGCTGGGCGGCATGGGGGTTTGGGGTCAGCCAACGACGGAAGAACTAACAAGGCCGCAGCGAGTGAAGTCATGAGCCGACGGAATCCGTACGAGCACAGTGCTGCAAGCGACAGGAGGGGCTCGTGGCTGCCCAGCACGGGAGGGGCTCGGGCTACCGGGGACGGGAGGGGCTCGGGGCTGCCGCTGGCCACAAAGAAGGTGGGGCAGGATTTGGAGAATTTTCCAACGCGGCGCGTCCCTTACAGGAGCGGATGGTATCTACAACCAGTTATAGAATAGTAGAAGTAGATGTTTTCATAATAAATATATATATTATAAATTGCTATTTTTTCGAAACATCTTTCGTTTCTTTTTTTTTCTCCGAACAACTTTGAATCTTTTCTCTTCGGAACAATTCTAACTTTTTCCTTCTCTATTGTGATTTCAACTTACATATGATCTCTAGCTCATCTTATCCTTAAGTGTATCTTCCCACGGCTTGGGAATAGTACATACATGATCTCTTTCAATAATCAATAGCGGACCGGGATGCTCATAATGACCCCTGTACATTCCACGATGACGATGTCATTTGAACCGTAAACGTCGAGTCCAATTCTTTGTTTCTTCGATACGACTTATCCAAGATCCGATCATTTGGTATCACATACCTTATTCATTCTCGTTATCGACAAATACAGTTTCACTTTGAGGGACAGGAGCATCTCAAGTCATATATCACTACTTATTATAAATCCTTGTTTGGGGCCCCAGAGGAGAATTCTTTCTCTATGGATGAGTCCCAAACGTCCGATGTCCCTCAGGTTTCTGATGAAGAAAACAGCTTTCTAACTGCCTCATATACCGAGGAGGAGGTCAAGAAAGCGATTTTTCAAATGGAACATAACAAAGCACCAGGACCTGATGGCTTCCCAGCGGAATTTTACCAAAAATTCTGGGATGTTATTAAGGACGATCTGATGAATTTGTTTGGGTTTTTACAAATCGGACAATTGGATCTCTTTAGACTTAACTTTGGCAATATAATTTTACTGCCTAAGGTTAACAATGCAGAACGTATACAACAGTATCGTCCAATCTGCTTACTTAATGTTAGCTTTAAGATTTTTACGAAGGTTGTCACGATTAGACTAAATTCAGTTGCTAAAAATGTTGTTAGCCCCTCTCAAACCGCGTTCATGCAAGGAAGAAATATCCTAGATGGTGTTGTAATTTTGCATGAAACAATCCATGAACTACACTCAAAAAAATTAAATGGTGTATTGTTCAAGATTGACTTTGAGAAGGCATATGACAAAGTTAAATGGTCTTTCCTCCGGCAAACTCTCCGCATGAAAGGTTTTTCTGAGGAGTGGCGCTCTCTTATTCAGTCGTTTGTGTCTGGGGGTAGTGTTGCCATTAAAGTAAATGAAGATACTGGCAAATACTTTCAAACCAAGAAAGGACTGAGACAAGGGTATCCACTATCACCTTTACTATTTAATATAGTAGCTGATATGTTGGCTATTCTTATTGAGAGAGCTAAGGCTGATGGTCAAATTGAAGGAGTGGTTCCACATCTTATTCATGGTGGACTTTCTATTCTTCAATACGCCGATGATACAATTCTTTTTATGGAACATGATCTGAAGAAGGCTAAGAATCTGAAATTGATATTATCAGCATTCGAGCAGCTATCCGGGCTTAAAATAAACTTCCATAAGAGTGATTTGTATTGTTTTGGCGAGGCCCGAAACGAGGCTCACCTTTATGCTGAACTTTTCGGCTGTGGTCAGGGCCAGTTTCCAATCAATTATTTGGGAATACCGATTCATTATCGGCGTCTCACAATTGCTGAATGGAAATATGTTGAGGAAAGGTTACAAAAACGTCTTAATAGTTGGAAAGGTAAATTGTTATCCCTTGGTGGAAGACTAGTACTCATAAATTCAGTACTCACTAACATGGTACTGTATATGATCTCGTTCTTCCAATTGCCAAAAGGGGTCTTGACCAAAGTGGATTATTTCCGTTCAAGATTTTTTTGGCAAGGGGATAGTGAGAAAAAGAAATATCGACTGGCCAGATGGAATGTGGTTTGCCGCCCGAAGGAATTTGGTGGACTGGGCATACATGATATGCAAGTCAAAAACACTGCACTCCTGGGCAAATGGCTTTTTAAACTACTTACAGAAAATGGTGTTTGGCAAACCATGTTATGGAGGAAATATGTGGGGTCCAAGGCTGTGTCTCAAGTGGTTTGGAAACCCGGTGATTCACATTTTTGGGCGGGTCTTATGGCCACCAAGAAGCATTTCTTTCGTTTTGGTGCTTTTGAGACTAAGGATGGATCACAGATTAGGTTTTGGGAAGATAGATGGCTTGGCCAATCTACTCTTCGCGAACAATATCCGGCTCTATATTCGATTGTTAGACATAAAGGGGATACAATTTCCACGGTGTTGGAAGACTATCCTCCTAATGTGTCTTTCAGAAGAAGTCTCATCGGTCCTAGACTGGTATCTTGGAATAATCTACTATTACGATTATCCAGAATACAATTATCGGATGGTGTTGATGTGTTCAAATGGAAATTACTAGAAAGTGGTCAATTTTCTGTTGGTTCACTATATAAAGCCTTGATCCAACCTGATATCCCGGTTGATGTTAATGATAATAATAAAATTTGGAATATGAAAATACCCCTTAAGACGAAGATATTCGCTTGGTATTTACGGAAAGGGGTAATTCTAACAAAAGATAATCTTGTAAAGAGGAATTGGCATGGAAGTACACAATGTGTTTTTTATCATCAAGATGAGACAATTCGCCATTTATTCTTCCATTGTAGATTTGCTCGCTCTATATGGTCACTCATCCAAATAGCTTCTGGTTTATCTCCGCCACGTTCTGTAACCAATGTTTTTGGTAATTGGTTGTATGAAATTTTTGATAAGTACAGAACTTTGTTTAGGGTGGGAGCGCTTGCCATTATATGGTCGCTATGGCTATGTAGAAATGACAAGATTTTTAATAACATTGTGTCTTCTCCTCTACAGGTTATCTATCGGGCCACGGCTATCCTCCGTTCTTGGAAGATTCTCCAACGTTTCGAGTTCCGCGACTTATTTATGGAGGGATGTAGGCGATTGGAGGACACGGCGAGAGATATTTTTTCCCAAAATGGATGGCCACGTGATTTGAGGATTGATCTGTCTTAGATTCTAGTCATTTATTTTCATAGTGCTTTTGTGTAATATTTGTATACTTTTTACCTTAGCTCTGTCGGTCGTGTGGTTGTGTGCATCTTGGTTATGCAGAGGCCGGGTGTAAACATTATTTTTAATAAATGCGCCCTTTTCCAAAAAAAAAGCTTCGTCACCCATGGCCCGCACGGAGCCCATGCGGTCATGCCCGTCTGTTGTCGTGTCGCGAGGTGGGGAATGCTCAACTTGCTACCGGTAGTCGTCTCCCGCGCCGGCGGGGGAGCGGATCCCAAGATCACGCCTAGGGATGCCCCCTGGCCAGGCCAAAAACTCTGATCCTCGCGTTTCTCTGTCCCACCTTCCCAACCTGGTGCATCTGGGTCGGTGCTGACCGACAACTCGTCAGCAACTCGTCGGTGGTCTTGGGGGCGCCGGACGGAACTCGTCTTCCGCGCCACCAACATGTAGTCCGCTAGTGTTGGAGTCACCAACAAAGAGCATTAGACCTCTAACTCCACCTTTGCCGCCTTGGCCGCGTCCTCCTCATCCGCAACTGCTCACCTGCGGCCTTGCATCTCATCCTCTCAAATGGAGGGAACTGTGGCCTTGACCATCGGGGGAGATAATGCGGAGGGGAGGGTAGAACTGGTTGCCGGCGAGGAGGGAGGCAGGCGTCAACGATGACGGTGCGGGGTGCTGCCGCTGTCTCCATAGCCAAGCTAGCTTCTTTCCCCATTGTCGCTCATACACTTATCTTTAAGCCCACTCATCAAGTTCTAATCCAATTCAAGATTCTTCTTAGAAAGTTTTAGGAAGAAAGTGAATGTCAGGATTGCTAAAAGAAAATTTTGGGAAAAAGATGTGGAGTTCGGTCGGGGACGTGTTTGCCTCAAAATTCATTATTCTAACTCAGTGACGGAGTGGCGGAGGATGGAAAAAATCCAAGGTAGGGCGAACTAAAAAAATAATGTAAATACCATAATAGCCTCGAGACAGTAGTACATATGATGCAAACAAATAGAAATAGTAACATATTTGATTATAAGTGAAACAAAAAAAAATACTAATTGTCAAAATCTTCTGTATTTTACCATGATTTTTATCCCTTGCTCGATTTAGTATATCATCAAGTCATGGAGAAGCAATCATCAAAATATTTTTGTGCAACTCGATCTTAATGATCTTTGCCATTGAGGAAGGCCTTTCAACTTTTGTCGTCGCCACTAGTAAAAGCAATGTCATGTCAACAAGAGAATAAACCGTGAAACATGATGTGTCGTTCAAAAAGATAATCTCTAAAGTCTTTAATTCTCCGTGTATGAATAATTGTAAGCTGAGAAATCTTATTCAGGTTGAACTTATATAATGAATCACTTGAGTTAAGCCAAGAAGTTCTCAAGCAATGATAACGATAGATCATCAAAGCAAATTGGTTGTAATAGAGTCTATAGTTAAATAGAAGGTGTCCACAACTTGAAAATAATCAACAATGACATGGTGTCTTCCCGATTTTAAAGATTTTCACTCATTCTATGACCATTTCATCGATTGTGATATCATTTTCTGCCGGAATTCACATCTTTCAGAAGGGCTCTAAACCATTATTTCTCTAATTAAACAACTACTACTCACATCCATCACCAATAATATTAACTAAAGCAATAAAATTAGAATTTTAGACCAATAATATATACAAAGGAAAATTAGATCCATAGTTTTTTAGAGTCAAATTTATTGTGAACGAGATATTGCAAAGAAAAATATGATTTCGAACTATACTATAACTAGTCTTTATTTCACTCTGGAATCAGTTTTGTGTAGTGTTTAGTAAAACAAGCATAACTTTCTCATACGAAGTCCGTTTTCAGTGTACGACCAGTCAAAATATTCAGAAAAAACATGCACATCTAAAAGTGTTTGCCAAAAATCAAGGTAGGGCGGCTGTCCTACCTTGCCTTACTGGGAGCTCCGCACCTGACTAGCATGTTTTTTAGCTTGGAAAAATATGTCGTGTTTTCTAGCTAGCAGTACTTGTAAGAAATATATTTTGTCTGGATCAGGGGTGTTACGAACCGTTACGGAACGGAAGCCGCACAGTGGGCGGTGGCTCTAAAACTATCTAGGGTGCCAGTGAAGTCCTTGGTCCCTTCTGCCTGCTCTTGGTCCATAGAGACATGGCAGACCACGGCCGCTCGTCGGCATGACGGTTCTTATTTTTTTTTAGCTATTTTAGTGTCTTTTTAGGATGATAAGGTGACGACTACATCGTTATGTTAGAATAATGTTTTTTCTGTTCTGTACTTGTTTTGGTGGTATGTTTGTGGAGTTGTATATACGGTGGATTTTTTAGAATTCTGTTTGGTTTGAGTTCAATTTCTTTGGATCTACCGTTCTCATCTTCATGCGATGATTGCTGCTCTCTGGTATACTGATTTTTTGGGTCTTAGCACGATAACTTCATGTCTGTCTATTTAAATAATCTTTACTACGATAAGCTTTTTCCAGCTCCAATGATTGAGAGCGACAAGGGCGAAAGTGCCTTGGGCTCGAGCTAGTATAGGAGTCCTCACTAGGTGGTCGACCTATTTATAATTTTATTAATTCTGGAGCTCTTTGTATTGTTGTTGATAATTATTAACAGATGGGTGAAATTTTTTAAAAATATTTTATAATAAATTCGACAGTGTGAGTTTAATTTCTTCTGATCTACGGTTCTCATCTTCATGCGATGATTGCTGCTCTGGTGTACTGGTTTTTTAGGTCCTAACATGATGACTTCATGTCTGTCTACTAAAAAAATCTTTACTACGTCAAGTTTTTTCCGGCTCCAATGATTGAGCAACAAGGGCGGAAGCTCCTTCGCTCGATCTAGTGTAGGAGTCATCGCTAGGTGGTCAACCTATTTATAATTTTTATTAATTTTGGAGCGCTTTGTAGTGTTGCTGATAATTATTAAGCAGATGGTTGAATTTTTCAAAAACTATTTTATAATAAATCCGACAGTACTCCCTCTGTCAATAATTACCCTGTATTCTATGTTTAGTTAAAATCAAACTTTATAAAGTTTGGTAGAACCTATAGAAAAAACTATAAACATCTATAACACCAAATGTATATAATATGAAAATATATATCATGACGATTCTAATGGTACTTATGTTGTATTATAGATGTATATAAATTTTTCTATATGTTTGGTCAAACTTTACAAAATTTGACCTTGACTGAACCCAGAATACAGGATATTTTCGGATAGAGGGAGTAAGATTTTAGCCGATGAGACAGATATCTTATTAAATGTTATGTATTTCTGAGAGGGGTGGTAGGTAATTAAGGAAACTAAAAGATGCATCGTTTGTTGCTCACCTTTAAAGGAATTGGTGCGGCCACCAGCTGGAGACAAATGAAAGAAAAGGTCAACTCATTAAATCAGTAGTGTTACATATTTAGTGCTGTATTCTGTACCTAGGGCAGTACAGGGCAATTAAATTTACTAAACTCCCTCCGACCCATATTACTTGACTTGTATTTGGCAAAATTTGGATACACCTATATACTAAATAGTGTCTAGATTCATTCAAATCTGGATAAATTTGAGTCAACTAATATGAGTATGAGGGAGTAGTAAAACGAACCTTTGGATCCGTCGGGGACGTAGGGGTTGCCGTGGTAGCTGTCGTTGGTACTCAGAGCTTTGCACCCGTCGGCGAGGTTGGGATCCCCTATGTAACCCTCTTTGCAGGTGCACACATAGTATCCTCTTCTGGTACGCTCTACGAATTCGCTGTGGTTGCTCTTGCAGACGTTGCTTAAGCTCATGCTGTGGACGAGGCGGAACCTCTCCTCCCGCAGCATCCGAACGGGAACTCCCATTGTTGCGTCGTCGCCGCCCGTTGTAGTGTTGAGCCGCGGCAGGTAGCGGCCGGTGCTTAACGAGTAGTAGGGCACCTCAACGCCGCCCCACGACGTGAGGCAGTCGGGCATCGGCGACGTCGGGATGCTCGGGTCGTAGTATTCAGCATACTGCGTCGTTGGCATCAGCTCTAGTGCCATTGATGCGGCCATTGCTTGTACCGTAACTACCGCCACCGCCGCCAAGATGGCAATGTGCGTCGTCATTGCTAATTTGCTATGGCTATGCCTATGGCCTATGGATGGACACGCATGCATGAAATGGTGGATTTATGAAGAGAAAAGCAGCAGGGCGTATGCCTTGTGTCCCTTACAAAAACTAGGTACGTAGCCTGGACATAAAGATGATGCGGCGGGCGCCAGTTGTTTTTAGTTCGTATACTGACCTCTGTTCCAGAATATATAAGACCCAAAACATCTTCTTATATTTTGAAATGAAAGTAGTACACGTACGGATCCGGCATCTACCAGCTGTTTCACATGGAGAAGGTGCGACCAAACGGCGATGCCTAGGCCGGCCACTAAAGACCGACGTTCACATGCATGCAGGGCAGCTTTGGTGGCTGCTATCATGTCCGGACTGTTTATTGTACTAGTACTAGCTAGTACTGCCTCCCTTTGAGATTATAAGTCCGACGCGAATAACTAGGTTGCCAATTTGAACAACAAAATATATATATTATAGCATAAAAATTATACCACTAGATACCTTAGAGGTTATATTTTTTAATGATATAATTCTTGTGATATATAAGTTATATTATGTTGGTTAAATTAACAACCTAGGTATGCGTGTAGGACCTATAATCCCGAACAGAGGGAGTAGCAAGTTAAAATCAACGCACCAATCAAATTCTCTTATCGTCTTGTTCGAAATGGTGGATGGTAGCATGCAAGGATCGAGGTAGTCTCGCCTTGGATGCCTTATATAAACATCGTGTAGCACAACAACGTACTAGCTAGTACAGACACGGGGTGAAAAACCCATACCAGCAGACCCACAATCTTGTGAAGATGATGTTTCGACAGTGCCCTTGAGACCACAATGCACATGGACACGCGGTTTAATAGGATCCTCCGTGTGCACAGATCGTCACATTACGCACGGCCGTCTATCCGTCGCGTGCATACGATCTAGCTTGTCACAATATTTCATAGACAAATTTTCACAACTGATATATTCGCACAATATTTCATAGTCATACTTTCAAAAAAATAATCTTGAATCTTATTCGTCACGTTCATATCTTGTTGAAAACGCATCCACAATTCATAACTTCACACAACATGCATATCTATAATTCATCATTCATACAAGCATACATCACTACCATTCACCGCATCTAAAGGACAAAGTTTTAAAAATATAAGGTAGGAAGGAAAAGAAAATCGTTGAGTTCTTTGTTATGTTGCTGCTGACATGATCGATTAATTAGATTCGGTTTATCTTTCTTCCCTCTTATTACATGACATGCAAAGAGGTGGTCACTTAACAACAATGTCACCATCACATGCCTGCTCAAAATTTAACATGGCAAACTAAATTACAAAACAAGTTAAATTGAAAAGAATCCTGTTTGCAATTATTGTTCTTTAGGTAACACTAGCACAAATGTCTGTGTGTTGCTACGAGTTAACTTTTACTATTAGACTACTTCGCGTAACTTCGGTGTCATTGGTATCTACCACAACTACCACGACAAGGAGTCTTCGAAGAAACCATACAAATTGATAAATCACGATTGCAGACTCACATTATTCCAGTTATAGTTAACTTCAATACGTCAATATTGACCAAACATAAAGGAACTCCTTTATCCAATATAACCCAAATACATCTATCTTGATCGAAAAAAAGTCACTTTTAACTTGAAATTTGAACTAAAATAATCCCACTTCGAAGGTATAGTTAACTCAATGCACATAGAACACCGGTTGCCCTAGTCCTCAAGAGATTGACCGCCACTACACCCGGTTCAAATTGGCCAGAGCCTCCAACGTTGAAGTTGTCACCTACTCTGCCTACCTCTTCATCCTTTTTCTCGCCGATCTTAACCACATCTAGCTTGTCACAATATTTCAAAGACAAATTTTCACAACAAACATATTCACAAAATATTTCAAAGTCATACTTTCCAAAACAAACAATACTAAATCCAATTCATCACATTCATAACTTATTGAAAACACATCCACAGCACATATGTTCGCACAACATACATGTCTATAATTCATTATTCATACAAACATACATGATTAAAGTTCACCGCATATAAGTGGAGAAGTTGTAAAAAACTAAGGTACAAAAGAAAAGAAAACCGTTGACTTCTTTGTTATTTCGTTGTTGGCATGCTAGATTAATTAGATACGGTTTATCTCTCTCCCATCTTATTATAGGACATAGGAAGAGGTGGTCATCCAATAACAATGTCCTCGAAACAGGCATACGTCCGGCTATATTAATATAGCAACCACGATAGAAATCGCTGTTGGGCCAGACAGCACAATACCCAAAATAAAAAACAAAGAAAACAAAGAAGAAAAAGAAGAGAAAACAAAGCCAACGACCATGGCTTGACGAAAACGAGGATGATCCTCCACCATTGTGCCCTCCAAAGAAGTACCACCACGCTCCTAGCGCTCTGAAGCATCGTGTACCAAGCAACACTTTCAAGAAGGAAAGCGACGACAATGATGCTGCTGCCTGGACATGTCCTAGGGTTTCCCCCGATACACAACGGGAGGTGGGGAAGAGATACACCCGACGTCCTTCAGAAAGGACGGCGACACCCACATGCGTCCCCACATCGGTGTCCCAACGACCAAGATTTCTCTCGACCCCTCAAAAAAACACATACTCAGACGCTTCGGATTGCTCCACCAAACTCTCCACCCATGAGCATGTGCCACCACGGTATTGAAGTGTAACATCCTAGCATTTAGGAACCAACGAAGGGTAGATTTAGGAATTTGTGCATATGCATGCATTCATCTGTAAAATGCGGGTAAATTTTTCACCAAATAAAAACCTAAAGTGATCAGAGTTTCTTTCACTCTCCAGGTGTAGGAATAGCTCTGGAGAGTGATCGTTATAAATTTTGACATGATCTTTATGAATTAGTGTGTTTTGGGGAAAATAATTTGAATTCAAATTTGGAATTTGAATTTATATTTTAAAAGTTAGGATTTGGTATTTTGGAATGAATTCCAAAATGATTTAGTAATATTATTTGTTTTAATAAAGAAATAATAGATAGTAATAAGAATTCAATATAAAGAAATTCAAATGAGAAATAAATCTTTATTCCTTATCTTTATTCCATAAACATTTTACAATAATGAATTCATTAAGTCAATAAAGGTTCATTACAATAAAGAAATTACAAGAAGGGAAATTCAAATATGACTAAACTATTACAATATTCTTACAAAAGAATAAAATAAAGATTACAAAAAGAATCTATCTATCTAGGTAATTCTATACTAAATCTTGAGTATCCAGATCTTGTACCTACAAAATAAAAAACAAAAAAAATAAAAATAAAAGCTTAATGGTTAGATTTACTCTCACTGGAGAGGCTCAAGGTTACATCATTGAGTAATTATTAAAGGGGCAAGTTTCACCAATATGAAAGTATCTGTTCTTTCATATCAAATAAGCCACAAGTCCATATATCAACATCAAGTAAAGGGGCAGGTTTCACCAGGTGAGTGAAATGTAAAAGGTTAAAAGGTGAAACACATCATTGATCTGATCCACACAATGAACCAAACAGCCAGGCAGCATAGTCATCTAACTGCATGGTGTGTGCTGTCAACACAGCAGCAGCAGCCCACACAAGCAAAAGGAGAAGAGCTCAGCCGTAGCAAAGCTTCCAGGGGCTTACTCTCCTTCTCAAACATCAAACCAGGAACACACCAAGATTATCAACGCCAAGCAAACCACCAGCCAAACCATACACCAGATCATCCAAGCATTCACCAGATGGTGACATAAGGAGGGTGGAGCAGGTGGATAGCAAGATCAAGGCCAAGCTTACAGGAACCAAAAGTAGCAGGAGCAGCACCAGGAGGTGAAGGACGAGATCAGGCCAGCAACACAACCAGCAAGATCAAGTCACCAGATCAACCAGCAACAACACCAACAACTCAACTGTTGTGGTGAGTAGTATAAAACCTTCACATGACCTGTCTATCTAATTTAGATAAGAATTCATGTGTTGTCTTATATTAAATCTCTCAAAAATCACCCAAGTGGGGTGGATCCATCATAGAGGATTTTTGAATAATAAAGTCTGATGACCCACAAGTATAGGGGGTGTTTCATAGTACTTTTGATAAATAGGAGTGTCGATCCCAACGAGGAGCAGAAGGTGCTGAACAGTGGTATGGAGTAGGAAATCCCTGTGAATACTTAGCAAACGGATTTTAAGTGGTTTTCTGACAAGGTAACAAAACAAGGAGCAAGTAACAAAGGTAACGAACAAACGGAGCAAGTGGCCCAATCCTTTCTTAGCAAAGGACAAGCCGGTGGAAATACTTATAAGGAACAAACATTCTTGAGGACACATGGGAATTCTGTCAAGTGCTTTATCTTCAAATGGCTGAGTACCCTTCTCTGGAGTTGTAAGTGTTGTGTGGGTGAACCTGTGCTAACATACCTCCCTTCCTAGTACTAATACATACTTGTGATTAAACCCCCTGCAAACATCCGTAACTACAGGAAAGTAATTAAGATATAAATCTAACCACAACCTTAAAATCTGAGATCCTACACTCCCTTGTGCAAAGGTGTCCTAACGGGGGTTTAGGTTTCTGTCACTCCGGCAACCCCACGATTAGTAGCCAAATACACAATGCATCCCCCTAGGCCCATAAATGGTGAAGTGTCATGTAGTCGATGTTCATATGACACCACTAGAAGAATAGCACCACAACTTAAATACTAAACCATTGAATAATAACTCAACACAGATCCACTAATTACAACATGACTTCTCCCATGTCCTCAAGAACTAAACGAACTACTCACGAGACATCATATGGATCAAGATCAAAGATGATATGATAATGGATAACAATCTGAACATAAACAATAATCCAATGGTTCCACTCACAAGCATCAACTATAATAGTAATCAACACCGGGAAAGTTTCCCCTAAGAACTAAAGCAATATCCAACACAATTGTTACAGCGGGACGGAGTGGTGATGATGGTGCTGGTGGAGATGATGGTGTGGATGATGATGATCCCGATGAAGCCTAGCTTGATGACGGTGTTGATGGCGACGGTCTCCCCTCTTCGGGAAGGAATTCCCCCGGTAGAAATCTGTCTGCTGGAGAGATCTTTCTCTCTCGGTGTTTTCCGCCCCCAGAGGCGGCGGAAATCTATCCGTGGTCGCTCCTCGAGGCTTAGGGTTCCGTAGGGAAGATATAGGCGAAGGGGTGGAGTCGGAGGCCGGGCAGGTGGGCCACACCTGCCCTAGGCGCGGGGTCAGGTGAGCCCGCGCCTAGGGGGTGTGGGGGCCCCTGAGTCCCTTCTTCGTCCCTCCTTCTGGCTCCCTCATTCTTCTGGAGAAATAATACGTTTCCATATTTTTCTGGTATTTTTCTGATCTTTGCGAAATTTCATCAAAACGCCTTCTTTTCCATCAGAATCCAGACTCCGGCCATCCATCCTCCAAGAATCATCCAACATGCATAAAAAGATGAAAAAGCCATAAGTAATACCTCATAATAAGACAAACATCAATGAATAGAGGTAAATTATGATATAGAATGGTGATGCAAATTGGGAGTATCAACACCCCCAAGCTTAGACTTCGCTTGTCCCCAAGCAAAAACTGAGCTCGGTAAACATGTCCACAGGTTTATGGAGTGAAGTATCGATAAAAGAGTACGAACAAGAAGCATCACACTTACCAATGCACAACTCATAGAAGAAAGCAACTCACCATTATATAACTTAGCTTGCAACCAAGTACAGAAGTCACAATAGAGATGCATAAAGATAAATCATAATTGGAATTAGCAAACTTGTTCTTGGTCAGAGAACACCTGGCAAACAGTTTCACAAAAGCTTTTTGTAGAAGTTTCAAAACAGGAACACTCTTTGCGCAAAAGGTTTTTCACAAGTGAAGGCTTTCAAAGTAATACTCAATAGATAAGAGTTTTGTGCAAACAAGGAAGATAAAGAACATGATTGAATAAATCACCATATGAATGCTTGAAACACAACAACTCAAATGCTTGCTGGAGATAGAGAGGAAGTAGGTTTACTGACTCAACTGGTAACTAGGAGAGAGGTCCCTTCTTAGAGGGTATCAGGAATTACAAGTCATAAAGAGCTTCCAAAAGATTATGGTACTTACTAGCTTTGAGCCTGCATTGTCCCTATCATAGGAATCTTGAGATGATTAAGGTTAAAGTGAAAAAAGATGGAGTATATGCTTGACGAAATATAAGTTGGCAATCTCATGTCCCTTGAATACGAGGGCCTCACCTCATGCATACTCAACTTTGGTCACAGGTAAGTTCTTGTCATTGTAAGTATTTTCATATCATTGAGAACCGCCAACGGGGTACCCCTTGCACATGGTACATGAGCTTTCCCATAACCAAAATGACAAGGCAAGCAGACAATGAGCATATCAGCGATCTTTTTATTTACTATGTGGATAGCTTTTTATTGAGGATTCTTCATAGATGACTCACTATGTTGATGCTGCAAGTTTCCACCATGATTAAGCATGACTTAGGCTAGCGGCCCAAGCGTTTCTCTAACACAAAATACAAACTCCATGGACTTACAAGTTCCCTCTTTATTTCACACCGTTGACATCCATAGACAAAAGAACATGATATCAACTGTGTACAGAGTACAAGTGCAATGTTGGAAACGTTCCCCATGACAACACGGTTCTGCTAATTCCAACGTATAGATGCAAGGATATACAACTTCGATGTTCACAATGGTACAAGTCTATTAGGGGTAAGAAAATAAGGTGTGCCATCAAGTTCGTGAGACCTTTACTAACTAGTTTTCCCATAACAAAATACTTTTTAATTAGAAAGGTAGATGAAGCTTGAGAATTTTCTTGGAATAGCAAAATCTACTAGGTATATATGGTGGACACAAATGGCGGAAGTTTTTGGTTCAAAGGATTTTGGAAACATGAGAAGTATGCCTTCTCAAAACAAGTTTTTGGCTAGTAAGGCTAGGTAGCAAGCAAAAGAGTTGAAAGAAACAAGCAAACATACACGTAATACAACCAAACATGCAATCTTGCTTGAAAACACAAAAGGATCTTAAATAAAGAATACTAAGCTTATGAGCCAACAAGAAAGAAAACAAATGATACAAAATACCTGTAAGCTTTTTCTTTATTTTTCTCTTTCATAGTAATGCTACTGACCAGAATTCGGTTTGCCAAAACCAATTTAGATCCACTTGATGATCCCAAAGTGGTGCCAATACTGATCAACAAGATCCATGATATAATAGAGATTGCAAACTAAAATAAGAAGTGCAAAAAGTAAAAGATGAGACTTCTCATTAATATTCAACAAAGGCACTCACACCAAGGGATACAAAGATAATCAACTAATGGAGAGATACTTCCACATGCAAACCAAACTATAAGATAACCCCTCTACCATAGATATGAATCCACTAAAAAGGTAAAAGATAAAAGATAATGGTGGTGATATCGCGGCACTCCCCCAAGCTTGGAACAAGCCAAGGGGATGCCAAACCTGAAGATGAATTACTCCTTTGGTGGTGGTGGTGTCCTCTTGATAAGATCCTCAATAAGTTTCCTCAACTCCTCGAACTCAAAAGTAAGAGTACGAATTAGCTCAGAGTTTTGCTCTATACGGTTCATGATCATGTCAGTCTGAGAATCCCAGTTCTTGTTATTCTTTCCCCACTCTTCATCCTTAGCATGATTCTTCTCTGCATTGTTAGAGTGAGGCATATCCCAAACCGAGGGCAAATTCCCTTTGGGAACATGTTCATATTGATATCCATGCATAAGTGTATGGAAGGGTCTCTTTTTACGTGGAGGAGATGATCGTGGAGATAGAGTATGACGTCGAGATTTCCCTCCTGTAGACATGCATGCCGTCCTCTTAAGCTTGGTAGGTCATGCCACCAAACCAATGCTTGCGACGGTAGCATGAGTGTCCGGTTGCTTGTCCTCCTCCATGTCACCTTCATACCCTATCGAAATCTCCTTCTCCTTGGGGACTTGAGGTTCTTCTTGTTGGAATTATGCCCTAGAGGCAATAATAAAGATGTTATTGTTATAATTCTTGTTCATGATAAAGTTTATGTTCCATGCTAGAATTGTATTAAGCGGAAACTTTAATACTTGTGTGGTTTGTAAACAACACCGTGTCCCTAGTACGCCTCTATGGACTAGCTCATTGATCAATGATGGTTAAGGTTTCCTAACCATAGACATGAGTTGTCAATTGATAATGAGATCATATCATTGGGAGAATGATATGGTGGATAGACCCAAACAAAGCAGAGCAATTAGATCGTGTCATCGTGTTCGTCTTTGCGAAGCTTTTCCTATGTCAAATATTGTATTCCTTAGACCATGAGATAATGCAACTCCCTGGTATCGGAAGAAAGCTTTGAGGTCATCAAACGTCATCCTATGAGAGGGTGATCATAAAGGTGTCTCTCAGGTGATCGGAAAGTATCTGTTGGGTTGTATGTATCGAGATGGAATTTGTCCCTCCCAAGTCGGAGAGATATACTTCGGGCCCACTCGGTAATCGATATCAACACTGCTTGCAAGCATGTGGTTAAGGAGTTAATCACAAAGTGATATCGGATTACGGAACGAGTAAAGTACTTGCTGTGAACGAGATTGAACTAGGTATGACGGTACCGACGATCGAATCTCGGGCAAGTAAAATATCGCGAGACGAAGGGAATATATATATGGGATTAATTGAATCCTGGCATCGTGGTTCATCCGATATGATCATCGATGAATGTGTGGGAGTCAATATGGGTGCCCAGACCCCGCTGTTGATTATTGATAGAAGATCATGTCTGCATATTCTCGAACCCGCAGGGTCACACACTTAACGTATCTCGACGCTAGGATAGATTGGATAATTGGTTTATGAATTTTTTGTTCGGAGTCTCGGATGGGATCCGGGATATCACGAGAGCTTCCGGACTGGTCCGGAGAATAAGATTCATATAAGGCAGTGCAGTTTTTGGAGTTCGGAATTGTTCCGGGTTAATCGGTATTGTACCGGAAGCTTCTAGAACCTTCCGGAAGGGGACCAACGTGGCCCCACCTTCCGGGAGGGGGCATGGGCCTATGAGGGAGTGTCCTGGCCGCATTGGGCCAGGGGCACAAGGCCCCATAGGGCCCAGCCGATTCTAGAGAGATTTGACTCGTTTAAATCTCGGGATAGAATTTCTAGATAAGGGAGAGTTTAAATCGTTTAAACTAGAGATAGGATTTCTAGATAAGGGAGAGTTTAAATTGTTTAAACTAGAGATAGGCTTGGAGGAGGGGCAAGGGCTGGCCGCCCCCCCTCTATATATAGAGGGGTGGTGCGCCCCCTCCCCCCCCACACACACCTTCCTCCAAGCCCTAGCAGCCTTGCTACCTTCCTCTCTCCCTCCCGACTGTTTGTAGGCGAAGCCCTGCAGCAGAAATTCTCCACCATATACACCACGCCGTCGTGCTGTAGATCCAATCTATCTCTCCACCATACTCGCTGGTCCGAGGAAGGAGGAGACGTCGAGGTGCTGCACGTGTGCATCTCACGGAGGCACCGCCACTTGTGGTGCTAGATCGGTCGGATCGCGAGGAGGAGAAGCGAGTACGACTACATCACCCACGTTCGGACGAACGTTCCGCTTTGCGAATCTTCAAGGGTATGAAGATCTAATCCAATCGCTCTCGTTGTTTGCATCTCCTAGATTAGATCTTGGCTTTCCCTCTGTTCGCTCCGTAGAAAATTTTGATTTACTATGCCGCGAAACCCTTCAGTGGTATCAGAGCTAGATCTATGCGTAGATGTGTTTCACGAGTAGAACGCAACATGGTTGTTGCGGGCGTTGATGTTTTCTGTTGCAAGCCTCTTGTTTGTGTTCTTCTTATGACGCGTGATAGTGAGATTGAAGCGGTCCAGGCCAACCTTACGCGACGTCGTTCGCGAGACCGGCTCCGCACTTGACGTGTGGCTTGTTCCACACATGCGGCTGGTGGATGTCAGTTTCTCTCACTATAGTTGTCATGGGATTAACACCGGAGTTTGGCAACCATAATATCACCGTTGTGGCTTTCCGTAGGTAAGAATCGTTCTTAGCATCTACTCCCATAAAGCCACGTAAAACATGCAACAACAAAGTAGAGGCGTATAACTTGTTTTTGCAGGGAGTGTTTTCTGTGATATGGTATGGCCCAAGATGTGATGTGTATATTGTATGCGATGATCATGTTTTGTAATGTTTCACGACTTGCATGTCGATGAGTACACAACCGGCAGGAGCCATATGGTTGTCTTTATAATTGTGTATGACCTGCGAGTCAACTTCTTATACGCCGTGTAATAGCTTTACTTTATCACTAAGTAGTTAGCAATAGTTGTAGTTGCTATTCGTGGTGGAGGCAATCATGGTGGAGTGATGGAGATCATGCCGGAACGCACAAGATGGAGATCATTGCGCGAAGATAGGCTATACCATGTCACATAAAGTTATATGCATGTGATGTTTATCCTTTTATGTATCTTATCATGCTTAGATCGCGACGGTAGCATTATAAGATGATTCCTCACTTAAAGATCAAGATAAAAACTGTGTTCTCCCCAAGTATGCACCGTTGCGAAAGTTCGTCGTGTCCAAGCATCACGTGATGATCGGGTGCTATAGACTCTACGCTCACATACAACGGGTGCAAGCCAGTTTTGCACACGCGGAAATACTTGGGTCTAGCTTGACGAGCCTAGCATGTACAGACATGGCCTCGGAACACAAGAACCGAAAGGTTAAGCATGAGTCATATGAATGATATGATCGACACTTTGTTGTCCACCATTGAAACCACATCTCTTCTCGTGATGATCGGATTAGGTGTGGTGAATTTGGATCGTGTTCACTAAACAACTTGAGGGATGTTGAATTTAGTGGGAGTTCATTTAGTAATTTGATTAAGTTGAACTATTTATCATGAACATAGTCTAAATTGTACTTGCAAATACTGTAGATCCAATGGCCAAGTCCAACTTCAACTTCAACGTTTTTGCTGAGAAAGAAAAGCTTAGAAACAATGGGTCTAACTTCACCAACTGGTTCCGCAATCTAAGAATCATTCTGTCTGGCGGACAAAAGGACTATGTCCTTGAGAAAGCGTTAGGTAACCCCCCTGCTGCAACTGCGCCGGCTGATGAGAAAGCTGTCTATCAGTCGCGCAAAGATGATTATGGTGTGATTAAGAGCACCATGTTGTTTGCTATGGAACCGGAGCTTCAAAATCGTTTTGAAACCTATCCCGGGCCCTTTGATATTCTCGAGGAGCTGAAAACCATGTTTCAGACTCAAGCCCGTTCTAAGAGATATGAGATCTCTGAGAAGTTCTTTAACTGCAAGATGGAGGAAGGGAGTTCCGTTAGTGAGCACGCCATAAAGATATCGGGCTACACTCAACGCCTTGAGCAACTGGAATGCACGATTCCAGAGGAGCTCAAGATTGACAGGGTTCTGCAATCACTCCCTCCCAGCTACAAAAGTTTTGTAGTGACTCATAATCAGATTGGTTCCACTGATACGATCACCGAGCTCTTCGCAAAGCTGAAGGCTGCGGAAGTGGACATCAAGAAGGATAATCATGTGTTGATGGTCAACAAGCCCTCCTTTAAGAAAGGTAAGGGAGCAAAGAAGCCCTTCAAGAAGGGCGGCGGCAAGCGCAATGCCCCTGCTGAGAAGAAGCTCAGGTCTGGTCCCAAGCCGGACACTGAGTGCTTCTATTGCAAGGACAAGGGTCACTGGAAGCGCAACTGTCCGAAGTACTTAGCGGACAAGAAGGCTGGCACCATCAAAGGTATATTTGATATACATGTTATTGATGTTTTCCTTACTAGCCCTCGTTGTAGTGCCTGGGTATTTGATACCGGTTCAGTTGCTAATATTTGTAACTCGAAACAGGAGCTACGGAATAGACGGCGGCTTGCGAGGGATGAGGTGACGATGCGCGTTGGCAACGGATCAAGAGTTGATGTGATGGCCGTCGGCACGCTCTCCTTAGTTTTACCTTCGGGATTAGTTTTAAACCTTAATAAATGTTATTATGTGCCTGCGTTGAGCATGAACATCATTTCCGGATCGTGTTTATTGCAAGACGGTTATTCATTTAAATCGGAGAATAATGGTTGTTCTATTTATATGAGTAACATCTTTTATGGTCATGCACCTCTTGTGAATGGTTTATTTCTTCTAAATCTCGAAAGGGATGAAACACACATCCATAACATTGAGGCTAAGAGATGCAAAGTAGATAGTGATAATACTACTTATTTGTGGCACTGTCGTCTAGGTCATATTGGAGTAAAGCGCATGAAGAAACTCCATTCTGATGGACTTTTGGAGTCTCTTGATTTTGAATCATTTGACACATGCGAACCATGCCTCATGGGCAAGATGATCAAAACCCCGTTCTCCGGTATGATGGAGCGAGCAACGGACTTGTTGGAAATCATACATACCGATGTATGCGGACCAATGAGTGTTTCGACGCGCGGTGGATATCGCTATTTCCTCACTTTTACCGATGACTTAAGTAGATATGGGTATATCTATTTAATGAAACATAAATCTGAAACGTTTGAAAAGTTCAAAGAATTTCAGAATGAAGTGGAGAACCATCGTAACAGAAAGATTAAGTTTCTACGATCCGATCATGGGCGCGAATATTTGAGTTATGATTTTCTCACGCATCTTAAAGCAAGCGGAATTGTTTCGCAACTCACGCCACCCGGAACACCACAGCGCAATGGTGTGTCTGAACGCCGGAATCGAACCCTATTAGATATGGTCCGATCGATGATGTCTCTTACTGATTTGCCGTTATCATTTTGGGGTTATGCATTAGAAACCGCTGCATTCACTTTAAATAGGGCTCCATCTAAATCCGTTGAGACGACACCGTATGAACTGTGGTTTGGTGCTAAACCTAAGTTGTCGTTTCTTAAAGTTTGGGGATGCGAAGCTTACGTCAAGAAGTTGATGCCGGACAAGCTCGAACCCAAAGCGGAGAAATGCGTCTTCATAGGATACCCTAAGGAAACTATTGGGTATACCTTCTATCACAGAACCGAAGGCAAAGTGTTTGTCGCAAAGAACGATTCCTTTCTTGAGAAGGAGTTTCTCTCGAAAGAAGTGAGTGGGAGGAAAGTAGAGCTAGACGAGGTTATTGAACCTTCTCTTGAATTGGAGAGTAGCGCAACACCTGAAATTGTTCCAGTGCCGCCTGCACCAACAATAGAGGAAGCTAATGACAAGGATCATGAAGCTTCGGACGATGCTGCTACTGAACGTCGCAGGTCGACAAGGTCGCGTGCCCCTCCTGAGTGGTACGGCAACCCTGTCTTGACTGTCTTGTTGGTAGAAGACAGTGAACCTACGAACTATGAGGAAGCGATGATGAGCCCAGACTCTGAGAAATGGCTGGAAGCCATGAAATCCGAATTGGGATCCATGAGCGAAAACCAAGTATGGACTTTGGTGGATCCTCCTAGCGACCGAAAGGCCGTTGAGTGCAAATGGATTTTCAAGAAGAAAACGGACGCGGATGGTAATGTTACCGTCTATAAAGCACGGCTTGTCGCAAAAGGTTTTCGACAAGTTCAAGGTGTTGACTACGATGAGACTTTCTCTCCCGTAGCGATGTTTAAGTCCATTCGGATTTTATTAGCAATTGCTGCGTTTCATGATTATGAAATATGGCAGATGGATGTCAAGACTGCTTTCCTCAATGGGAACATTGATGAAGAGTTGTATATGATGCAACCCGAAGGTTTTGTCGATCCTAAGGATGCTAGTAAAGTATGCAAACTTCAGCGTTCCATTTATGGACTGAAGCAAGCATCTCGGAGTTGGAACCTTCGTTTTGATCAAGTGATCAAGAGCTTTGGATTTGTTCCAAATTGCTACGAATCTTGTATCTACAAGAAAGTGAGTGGGAGCTCGGTGACGTTTCTGGTACTGTATGTGGATGACATATTGATTATCGGAAATGACATCAACATGCTTAACGATGTGAAGAGTTATTTGAACAAGTGTTTTTCAATGAAAGACCTAGGTGAAGCTGCTTATATATTGGGCATCAAAATCTATAGAGATAGACAAAGACGCCTGATAGCTTTAAGCCAGAGTACATACCTAGACAAAGTTCTGAAAAGGTTCAGAATGGATAAGGCAAAGAAAGGTTCAGTGCCTATGTTGTCAGGTAAGATATTGAGCAAGGCTCAGTGTCCAGCTACGGTAAATGATAGGGAAGCTATGAGCAAAGTGCCTTATGCCTCGGCCATAGGTTCCATCATGTATGCCATGCTATGTACTAGACCGGATGTGTCCAATGCTCTTAGTTTGACGAGCAGATATCAAAGTGATCCAGGAGTGGAACACTGGACAGCCGTGAAGAACATCCTAAAGTACCTAAATAGAACTAAAGAAAGGTTCTTAGTCTATGGGGGTGATGAACAGCTTGTCGTAAAAGGTTACGTCGATGCTAGTTTCGACACCGACAAGGATGATTCTAAATCTCAGACAGGATACGTTTATATTTTGAATGGAGGAGCTGTGAGCTGGAGAAGCTGCAAGCAAAGCGTGATCACGGGATCTACAATAGAAGCGGAATACATGGCTGCTGCAGAAGCGTCAAGTGAAGGAGTTTGGATCAGAAACTTCATCACTGAGCTTGGCGTGGTTCCAAGTGCATTGGACCCACTGGAGATATTGTGTGACAACACTGGCGCCATAGCAATCGCTAAGGAACCAAGATATCATCCAAAGACCAAGCATATCAACCGCAAGTTTCATATAATCCGAGATTATATAGCAGATGGAGATCTGAAGATTAGCAAAGTACATACGGATCTGAATGTCGCAGATCCACTGACTAAACCTCTTCCACGTGTAAAACATGATCAACACCTCAGTGCCATGGGTGTGAGATTGTTGCCAAATGTAAACTAGATTATTGACTCTAGTACAAGTGGGAGACTGTTGGAATTATGCCCTAGAGGCAATAATAAAGATGTTATTATTATAATTCTTGTTCATGATAAAGTTTATGTTCCATGCTAGAATTGTATTAAGCGGAAACTTTAATACTTGTGTGGTTTGTAAACAACACCGTGTCCCTAGTACGCCTCTATGGACTAGCTCATTGATCAATGATGGTTAAGGTTTCCTAACCATAGACATGAGTTGTCAATTGATAATGAGATCATATCATTGGGAGAATGATATGGTGGATAGACCCAAACAAAGCAGAGCAATTAGATCGTGTCATCGTGTTCGTCTTTGCGAAGCTTTTCCTATGTCAAATATTGTATTCCTTAGACCATGAGATAATGCAACTCCCTGGTATCGGAAGAAAGCTTTGAGGTCATCAAACGTCATCCTATGAGAGGGTGATCATAAAGGTGTCTCTCAGGTGATCGGAAAGTATCTGTTGGGTTGTATGTATCGAGATGGAATTTGTCCCTCCCAAGTCGGAGAGATATACTTCGGGCCCACTCGGTAATCGATATCAACACCGCTTGCAAGCATGTGGTTAAGGAGTTAATCACAAAGTGATATCGGATTACGGAACGAGTAAAGTACTTGCTGTGAACGAGATTGAACTAGGTATGACGGTACCGACGATCGAATCTCGGGCAAGTAAAATATCGCGAGACGAAGGGAATATATATATGGGATTGATTGAATCCTGGCATCGTGGTTCATCCGATATGATCATCGATGAATGTGTGGGAGTCAATATGGGTGCCCAGACCCCGCTGTTGATTATTGATAGAAGATCATGTCTGCATATTCTCGAACCCGCAGGGTCACACACTTAACGTATCTCGACGCTAGGATAGATTGGATAATTGGTTTATGAATTTTTTGTTCGTAGTCTCGGATGGGATCCGGGATATCACGAGAGCTTCCGGAATGGTCCGGAGAATAAGATTCATATAAGGCAGTGCAGTTTTTGGAGTTCGGAATTGTTCCGGGTTAATCGGTATTGTACCGGAAGCTTCTAGAACCTTCCGGAAGGGGACCAATGTGGCCCCACCTTCCGGGAGGGGGCATGGGCCTATGAGGGAGTGTCCTGGCCGCATTGGGCCAGGGGCACAAGGCCCAGCCGATTCTAGAGAGATTTGACTCGTTTAAATCTCGGGATAGAATTTCTAGATAAGGGAGAGTTTAAATCGTTTAAACTAGAGATAGAATTTCTAGATAAGGGAGAGTTTAAATTGTTTAAACTAGAGATAGGCTTGGAGGAGGGGCAAGGGCTGGCCGCCCCCCTCTATATATAGAGGGGTGGTGCGCCCCCTCCCCCCCACACACCTTCCTCCAAGCCCTAGCAGCCTTGCTACCTTCCTCTCTCTCTCTCGACTGTTTGTAGGCGAAGCCCTGCAGCAGAAATTCTCCACCATATACACCACGCCGTCGTGCTGTAGATCCAATCTATCTCTCCACCATACTCGCTGGTACGAGGAAGGAGGAGACGTCGAGGTGCTGCACGTGTGCATCTCACGGAGGCACCGCCACTTGTGGTTCTAGATCGGATCGGATCGCGAGGAGGAGAAGCGAGTATGACTACATCACCCACGTTCGGACGAACGTTCCGCTGTGCGAATCTTCAAGGGTATGAAGATCTAATCCAATCTCTCTCGTTGTTTGCATCTCCTAGATTAGATCTTGGCTTTCCCTCTGTTCGCTCCGTAGAAAATTTTGATTTACTATGCCGCGAAACCCTTCACTTCTTCCTCGGGCTTCTTGCATTTTTCGTTGGTGGAGGCCATGGTGCTCTAAACTTGAGAAGATTTCCTGACAAAAATAGATTGAAATGAAAACATGACGAGAACACGATGGACGAACCTCGAGGAATCCGGGGGGTTATATATTGCGAAGTTTCAATGTATAAGGAAGGTTTTGGTACGGAAATGAAGCGGAGACGGAGTTCGAGGGTGGAACACTGTAACATCCCAGGATTAGTACCTCGAAATAGATAGGACACATGTTTGTGCATTGCATTCATGCATAAGAAAATCCGGGGAATTTTCGCGCAAAATAAAAGAAGCCATAGAGGAATCGAGGTCTCTCTTGTTCTGATGGAAACATCAGGACAGGTGTGATGGATTTCGACATGACCTCTACTGTACTTTTGTGTTTGAGGGGAAGAAAATTCAAATTTGAATATTTAATTAATAAATTTGAATACAAAAAGGATTTGAAATAACATAGTAATTGGAAATTAAATTGTAATAAGAATTCAGAGATGAACTCTTATTTATGAAAAGATACAAAAAATACAAACCTCAATTAATAAACAAAATTGAATGAAATGAATTATAATAATAAATAAGAATGGAATTCTTAGTTATAATTAAGATAGAAATACTTAATTAGTTCCAAGAATAATGGAACACATTATTATGGAATACAATGTTTCATTGTTGTTACAATAAAAGAATAAAAGTAAACTACTATAAAACAAATAAATATAAAAGTGAATTACATAAATGAAGTAATTAAAAGGATTCTTTATTACAGGCAGATATAAATATTACATGGTCTTTGCAAAGGAATTATAAAATAAAAGAAAACAAGTAAACTTTATTGAATACAATACAACAGTACAATGCTTGTACAATATTCAAACAGGAAAGTAATTACAATACTTGATATCAAGAAAACCTAAATTATTTTCCCATCTACGTTTGTATCCTATTTTCTTTATCTCTTCTTATCCTCCTTAGTCTTGTTCCCTGCAAATACTAACAACAAGAAAAATAAATGGAAAAAACAGGAGGTTATGGGGCTTATGGTACTCTCGGGTTTTAGCAATGTAATGCATTGCTTTGCCTCATCATTGAGTAGTATTAAATAAAAAGGGGGCCATTGTAAAATCTGTTCTTATCTACAATTTAGTGCCTCATTACAACCTCATTGGCAAAGGGGAAAATTTCACCAATCTAGTAAAAATAAGAAGGAGGACAGTGATAACCAGCCAGAAAAGATCTTCTCAGTTGAACTGATCCACAAAGGAAGGGTCCCACTTGCAAGCAGCTTACACACAACATGCATATGTTGTGCTGTCAGCACAAGAACAACTCATTAGAGCTGGATAAGAGGGAGTGCTGCCATAGCAGCTAAGCTGCCAGGCAAAAACACACACTCTCTCCATATAGCCAAGAAACCATTTCAGAACCACTCCATGAATACCACTGGATCCTACTGATCTTAAACAATACATCATCAGCTGTATTCACAAGAACACTAGATCATTCTATCAAACTATCACCCAAACTATGGTTGCTTCAAGAAGCCATCCAATAGGAAGGATAAGGAGGAGTAGATCAAGTAAGCAGCAAGGAAGATCAAGATCAACAACACCCAAGAGGATCTGGAGCTAGGAGGTGAAGGTTACCAGCACAAGTTACAGCCGTTGAGAAATAATAATCACAAGTTTACAAGAACATCAACAACATCAGTAGAAAAATATCCACAAGAGCAACCAAAGCTCCACAACATCAGGTTATCCATCTAAGAGCATACCTTTGTATCTGTTCTTTTTATTGCATCCTAGAAAATGGATGAGGTAATGGAAAATCCTCAGATCTGTACTCAAGTGGAGTGCTAGATCATCACTGAATAATTTCATAAGAAAGAAATAACTAATCTATCCAAGCATCATCAAAGCCTCAGCCTATGCATCATTGGCAGAGCCAAGAAATCAAGCACATATCCATTTTATCAGTCTGTCAAGTCAACTCTTAGTATATGTCCTTATCATATTGTTTTAGAGCATGAGGTGGGAGAGAGCTCTCAGACTGGGTAGTAATGTTGCTCCAGTATCATCCTCGAGCTAAGATAAAGCCAAGTGAAAGAATCTGTATTTCAGCCACTAAACTAGCTTCAGCCTTTTTGCATCATGAGCTAAGTTTCTTTTCTTTTGACACCAACATCAACTACATCACTGTAGATGTTCCCAGCAGCAAGTCATGCTACATGGGCTACCATTGTGCACTCTCCAAGGTTGGAGGCACCACAGTAGCAGCCCAGGACAGTAGAAGCCACCAGAATAATTCTTCTGTATTAGCTAGCTCTCAAGTTATTCAAACAAAACAAATTTTATCATTTTCCTAGAAGATAATCCAGGAATCAAAAATGCATATTAGTTCTCTGTCCATATGAACATGAACTCAATTCTTTCTCAAGATACAAAGCAAGCATTACAATTTGATTATCTTTAAATAATCTAAACAAAAAAGATCATTTTCCTAATAGATATTATTAGGAATCAGTATATATAGTTCTTCATGATCAGTTCCAACTGATAGGTTGTAGCTGGACTGATATGTGGAAACCTACACCACATCTTCTCTATAAAAATCCATAAGGCAAACATTTGCCTAGTTACAAACAACAACAGCTCATCTAGCTAGGAGCCACCACCATGCATACTCTCAGGGAAGCTATCACAGTAGTATAAAACCACAACACCAAATTGTGTCCCAAATAAGATACCACAATAATAATCCATCTCAATCTAGCAATATTGCTCAGCAGAATCAATATATCAATAAGATTCACACATGCTAGGCATGATTAAGTCATCCAGATTGAATCACCACACTTAACAACATTCTATCTGCAAGCAATATCACATATACATAAACCTTATTACCAGAAATTCTACTATATATCAAATGTAGTTATCTTAGTATTAAGATATGAATACAAATGATCCTCTAGCAATAACACCACATCCTAGAAATTATCCAATGGGCAGCATCTAAACCAATGAGATTTCACAAACAAGAATCAGGGAACAATTAAACCACAATTTAATTAAACAATAATAGAGTTCTTATAGCTAACAAATTAGCACTACCATAATACATTTTAAACCATAACTGCTAGGGTAAATAATCACCCAAATTAAAACAACAACACAAGTAATCCAGAAGATTAACAAACACAATCATGCATGACCAATCTAATAGCACCGAGATATAGGCCACTAACAACTTAAGACAACAAGGTTCTAATCAAGGTTGGCCATGGGCAATAGGAATTGGGTCAAAGAAAGGCGAAAACCCTAGGTTGGTGCTGCTCCATCAATAATGAAAGTAGAGGATGAACATAGATGGAGAGAAGAGATGCAGAGAGAGAAATACCTACCTTTGGCGAGTCACATCTCGCCGGAGAGGGAGCAGAAGTAGTATCGATGGCAGCGGCAAAACAGAACACTGCGGCATGGCGGCACGAGGAACACCACAGTGCTCAACTCGCGCCAAGCCACACCACCACATCACGACCACCAAAGCATCAGAGCAGCCAAGTGATAAGAGCAGTACAACATAGGTTAAATGACGATGCCGTGGGCATAAAAACCCTAGCACCAATAAGGGATGGACGCAACCTAGTACAAAACCTATTCCCAAATCGAGTTGGAGGGCTAGGTCAGGCTCGAGTAGGCGAAGCTCCGGCGACCAACGACAACAACCGTAACAGTCTGCCCCGCCGGAATCGGGGAGGCGACAGCGTCGGCGTCGCCAGCAACCAGAAGGGGAAAGTGAGAGCGTGAGGTGTAAGAGAGAGTGGATGGGGGAGACTAGGCCGGGGTGGGGTTTGACCCGAGCCTAGTTGGGCTTGATTAAAGTTGGGTCAGTTGCACTAGACAGTGAGCCTGGCCCAGTCTAAAGGAAATTACCAAATAAATTGTTTACCCAATTATTAAATGACCAAATTACCCCTAAACATAATTTATACCCTAGGAAAATATAGAAAAATCACAAAAATACTTATGATATATCAAAATGACCACAAAAATAATATCTACCTAGTAAAAATATAATATTACTTGTTCAAGTTAGATAAAATACAAATAAATATTAATAATATTAAATCCTAAGTGAAATTTCATGAAATAAGGAAAAGTCTTAAAAAATCATTAAAAAATCATTTTTGTGTAGTAAAACCAATCTACCATTGTATAAAAATGTTAACTTAGAATGTTACAAATAAAACTTACAAACAAATAACTAAGTACATCTAAACCTTGGGGGAATTTTATAAAAACAAGAATAATATTTAAAACAAATAAAATTCATTTCCAAGATCCTAAATAAATATAATTTACTAGAAAAATATTAATTATCATATTCCAAGACATTTTAAGATTTTTAGGTAATAAAATTTTATTTACCTATTTTACTAAAATAAGATAACCATTTTGTTAATTCATTAAAATTATTTCCTAAGTAAGAAATAATCTCATTTCCTTATAAAACACTAAATTCTAAGTCTAAATCCATAGTTATGATTCATAATAAAACTTAAATGTTAATTGTTAACTTTATAATACTCTTTTGAAACCTTTAATCAAATTTAAACCAAACATTCACTTAAATACCAAATAAATTATCTCATACCTTAATCACACTTGTCATAAATCTAAAACTTGAGAATAATTAAAAACAAATTACACCTTAAGTTACTTACCCTTTTAAAGTTAACTTTAGTCTTAGAGCTTATAAACATCATGTCTAATAAACTACTTATGTTTTATAGTTAACTTTGGTCTATTTTAATTAAGACATAAAGCATCTCAAGTCCAAACTAATCAATCAAACATCAAAAGGAAATGATCACGTTCTATTAACCATAATGGTCTATTTTCAAACTAATATGTTCCGGTGGTAAAGGAACATATTATCTAGGACTTAACAACCAATGTCGCTAGTGATTCTTGCGCCGTGAATAACACGTTAACCATGAGATTTGGAATGGGACGGAGAAGTCAGCTGTATCCTTTTTCTCTCGTATGGAGGCAAGACGACCTTAACGTGACGTTGTGATTCCTTGTGTGGATCCAACATATGGGTGGGCACCCTTACGCCCTGCACTTTTGGTGTCTAGATTATCTATGAATGGTGTTTAGTGGTATAGTCCATTCAATATGGCACTTTCCAGGGCATCACTAGGTCATAGAGTCTTCCGGAACTCATCAGGGTTTTAGCCTGCCCGAAAGGGGGCTTAACGGAGGTGAGCCAGCCCCGAAGGATCGCGCAGACATATGGGGTCGTGAAGAGGGCAGTGATTGGCTTGGATCTTAGTCTGGGCCTCATACCAAGGAAGTATGAATGGGTTGGCCGCTCGGATGTGCAACAAAGCTAAGATCTCTCATGGGTAAAGTGACGCACCTCTGCAGAGTCTAAGAACTATAACTTGTTACTCCCTGTTCCGGGAATGAGCTACGAACGCGGCGGGAAAGGAACTCCATGAAAGTTCTGGTAAACCCGTGAAGGCTGACGGACATAGCTTTTCAGAATAAAAGCAACCTTTGAAGAAATATTTACAAAAACTTGCATTTCCTACGACCTATGGTCTATGGCTGTAGTTATAGTGCATCAAACACTTTTTTAGTGAACTTGCTGAGTACGCTCGTACTCAACGTATCTTCTTAACCCTTGCTAGATTCTGAAGCCATTAAGATGACTTCTACATCAAGTTATGCTCCAGGAATCATCATCAAAAGCTAAAGCTCTTCAATGAAGTCAAGGAAGTCAACATATACATCAACTCAAGTGAAACGAAGTTACTGATTAGATAGGAATATAATCTCTAGCCATAGAACCTATTTCTATAGCGTATTGCAATAGCAGCAATGCCAGACCATTAGTTAAAATACTAGTCTTAATAGTATGATAGTTTTTGAGTTGTTTATTTATGATTCTTCTTTGTAAGAAGTTTCTTTGTCTGTCTTTAACCTAGAGTGCTCTCTGGATCTTGTGTAAAGAGTTGAGTTGTAACCTATAGTCATGTCTTGGACCTGCTGTGTTTCTGTTGTACCACTCTGAGGGATGTAATACTAGTGAACGGTGTTTCATTGGTGTTATATCAACGACTATAGTGTACTACATCATGCAGTGCTATGCTGGGTCACCGCAAACACCCCCCTCAGGCGCGGCCAGGCTGGGCCCGCGCCTAGGGTGAGTCTATAGACCCCGGGCTCCGTTTCCTCTTCAGTTTCGTCTCGCAACTTCCTTTATGTATTAAAAACATCAAAAATATAAAAATATCGGGGTTTCATGAACCTTCTATTTTCACCACTTTTACCTATTCATGGACGAACTCTGCAGATTCCTTTTCTCTTTGTCCTGAAAATTTCCTTCTTACAAAACCCCTTGAACAAACTCAATGACAACATTAGTGTAAGAAAAAACAATAAACCTTTAATAAACACTTCAACTGAAAACCCACCAAAACAAAAGCTTCTGTAAGAGGCAAATGCATATGATGGCAGAAATCTGTCAAAAAAGACCAGCAGGTAAAGATTGATTTTTTCGAAGACCTTCTGTTGCTCAAATCAAAAAGTGCAGAACTGATGAAAGTTGGGTAACAACCTGGATAACAAGCACAGAAAAATTCAGCTCCATCCGAAGTACTGAGCTTCCTCACGAATTTTTATAATGCAGCACAAAAATCTGTTCCAGGACAGCCACTTTTCACAACTCCTCTACTTCAAAAAATTAGTTGAACTTGACACAAAAACCAAAACAAAAAGGATAAGGAGCGGTTACTACAGTGGTAATAACTTCCAAGACTCGACAAAACTCTTGGGTTATCTCCCAACAAGTACTTTTCTTTAATGCCTTTAAGTTAGGCTTGAAACTTCCAAAGATGCTCACAAAGGAGATATATATTTGGAGTGAAAGAGAGCATCAAGAAGCAAATAACCAACACACTTGAGTCTAACCCACTTCCTATGCATGGGAGTACCATGGGAAAACGAATTGTTGAAACAAAATCCACTAGCATAGGAAGACAAAACAAATGCAACTTCAAAGCTTTCAACATAAAACGGGGAAACTTAACATTATTGAGATGCATAAAACCATGTTTCCCTCTCTCAAAATAACTTTCAGTAGCACTTCGAATAAAGTTGACAATATATCTGTCACTGGAAACAACTTTATCATCAGAATAATCATACTTACAGTCATCAAAAAGAGGTACAAGGTCATAAACCGGATCAATAGAAGCAAGTTGTTCCATCCTAAAATCTTTATTAGGCAAGCTATTTTCACAAGGATCTTTAGCAAATTTGGAAAAGTTAAACTCATATGAATCTCCATCAAACTTAGTTAAAAAAATTCCTTCTTACAATCAATAATATCTCCACAGGTGTTCAAGAAAGGTATACCAAAAATGATAGGACGAGTTTTGCTAGTTGCTGAATTAAGCACTAGAAAATCAGCAGGATACTTAATCTTACCACATAGAACCTCCACATCTCTCACAATGCCAATGGGGCAAATGGTCTCCTTATTAGCAAGGTGGATAACCACATAAATGTCCTCAAGCTCACAAGGACCAATCTCATGCATAATTTTCCTATAAAGCTCATAAGGAATATCACTAGAAAGCATAAAAGTTATTGAGAATAATATTGTTAGGGAGTTCATGAATAGGACATTTAAGCATTAGTAACTTCAGTCTCCCCCAAGATTGAGCTGTACTATCTCCACCAAGAGGCCAAAAGTTATATATAAGATTTCTATCCTTATGAATTTCACTGGGAGGATAAAATTTAGAATAAAAGAGAGATGCCATCTCCTCCCATTCCATGGATTGTCCATTCTTCAGCAGCTTATACCATTCTTCAGCTCTCCCTTTCAAGGATATGGAGAGTAACTTCTTCTTCACCTATTCAGTTGTGATACCTGCACACTTAAACAACCCGCATAATTCATGGATAAAAAGCAAGTGATCACCAGGATGGACAGTTCCATCCCTAAAATAATAATTATCCATAACACGATTAATAACGATCTATCTCAACAGGAGGTGGTTCATCTACTACCCTAGCAGTGGTAGTAGTTTTCCCAAACAGAAAACCAAGTGGGTAATTGATACGTCGGAAACGTATCTATAATTTTTGATGCTCCATGCTTGTTTTGTATCTACTTTGCTTTGCTTTGTCTATACTTTGAGGTATTTTTATATCTTTTCTGGAACTAACCTATTAACAAGTTGCCATAATGCCAGTTGCCTGTTTTCTTCTGTTTTTGGTTCCAGAAAGGTAGAAAATCAATATTCTCGGAATTGTACGAGACAAAAGCCAAAGTTATTATTTTTCCCGGAGCAACACGGGACCACGAAGCAGAGCCAGAGGGGGGCCACAGGGTGGCCACACCCCCTAGGAGCGGGCAAGCCCTGGAGGTGCCTAGAGGGGGTGTGGGCCCCCTAGACCCCCACCGACCTTGATTCCTGCACCTATAAGAAGCCTTCGACCCAAAAAACCTAGGAATCCAGAAGAAACCCACAAAAACCTCCATAGCACCGCCGCCACCGAAAGGGAGATTTGGGGGATAGAAAGTCTCGGTTCCGGCACCCTGCCGGGACGGGGAAGTGCCCCTGGAGCCATCTCCATCGCCATCTTCATCACTGTTGCTGATTCCCATGATGAGGAGGGAGTAGTTCTTCCTCGAGGCTAAGGGATCTACCAGTATCTATGTGTTCATCTCTATCTCTCTCTCTCTATGCATGATCTTGTTGTGGTCATGAGCTTTTTAATCAAGTAGATATACCTTGCTAGTCAAGTGCTTCAATAGATATCTACTCTTCCCATGTGTGTGAAAGTGACAGCGTACACGCCATGGTGGCACTTAGGTTTGAGTCTACATAAATACTCTTTGTGCTTTAATAGATCTATGCTTTTCCCCACGTGTGTGAAAGTGACAGCATGCATACCGTGTGTGGCACTTTGGCTAGATTGAATATTTGTTGTGAGTTATATTTGGAGTTGGATGTCTCTATGAAATTCTGGTGTTTGTTGGAACCGTCTAGCGCTCAAGGTGACAGTGTGGGGTTATCTAGATTGGGGAAGGCCCTACCGTGGATTAGAGTGTCCAACCGGAGAGTAGTTAAGAGTAGTATCATGAGAGAGGATATTTATATGAGAGAGTGTTCACTAGTGAAAGTATGATCCCTAGGCCTTGTTTCTAAGCATTGAAGCACTGTTTTCTACTAGATCTGTTACCACTTGTATTTCACTATCTCTTCGCTGAACTAGTGCACCTAAACACCTGACAAGTGTATTGGGTGTGTTGGGGACACAAGAGACTTATTGTATCTTGATTACAGGATTGCTTGAGAGGGAATACCTTTGACCACTTCCTCCCTGAGTTCGATAAACCTTGGGTAATCCACTTAAGGGAAACTTGCTGCTGTTCTACAAACCTCTACACTTGGAGGCCCAACAACTGTCTACAAGAATAGAAGTGCGTAGACATCAAGCTCTTTCCTCGTGCCGTTGCCGGGGAGGTAAGGTAAAAGGTACTCACATCCTCCGGTGTGAGTGTTCGAAGTTATTACCATTAGATTCTAGAATTTTGTCTTTTTGTTTCTTGTTTTCATTAGTTAGGCTTAATGGAAAACAACAACAAAATTAGAGAGCTTTTTAGTATTTTTCCTAAGTTAGAACTTGAGTGGTTTGAAAAGAAAATTAAAAAACCTATGGAACTTTCTTTGCATGCTAATAGCAATGTTATTAGTGTGAATTTTTTGAACACCATTGTTACTAATGGTATGGAAATGTCTAAGCTTGGGGAAGCTAGTTTTTATGAAAAAAATCTTTTTAGTTCCCCAGCTTTAGGGAAGAAAATTTGCTCTTATGATACTTTATCTCCCATATGTGGTAATTCTAATGATACTTGTGATATTTTAAATCCACATACTGAAAGTGTCCCTTTTAAAATACCTATTGAAATTGTTGAACGTGTTATGAATAACTGCTATTTTGGAGATGGAACTGTCCATCCTAGTGATCATTTACTCTTTATACATGAATTATGCGAGTTGTTCGAGTGTGCGGGTATTTCAATGGACCAAGTTAATAGGAAGCTATTCCCTTTCTCACTTAGGGACAAAGCAAGGGAGTGTTATGAGCTACTAGATGATCCTCATCATTTGGAGTGGAAGGAACTTGAATCTCTCTTTTATTCTAAATTTTACCCTCCTCATGAAATTCATAAAGATAGGAATTATATTTATAATTTTCATCCTCATGAGGGAGAAAGTATTGCCCAAGCTTGGGGGAGATTGAAGTCACTAATGCTCAAATGTCCCATTCATGAGCTCCCCAGTAATGTTGTTATCAATAATTTTTATGCAAGGCTTTCAGGACATTACAAGGACTATCTGGATACCTGTTTAGAGGGATCCTTCACAAGTAAGGAGGTCAAGGCTAAGTGGGATCTTCTTGAAACAATTCAAAGCAATACCGAAGGTTGGGATAACGACAAAGGTAAAAACCAGGTATAAACTATGAGTATGATTGCATTAAGTCTTCGTTGAAACTGCTAATTTTCAAGAGCTTAGTGCTATATATGGTATTGATCCTCAAATTCTTGTTAAATATTATGGAGCCTTTGCTTCCCATATTAATGCTCCTAAAGAAAAGTGGTACATGTATCATGAACCTTTTAAAGACACTTGCATGGAAAATGAAAATGTTATTAATGATTGCAATAAACATGCTCAAACTTCTGAGTGTACTATTTCTTATAAGCATGTTAATTTTTGTGGTATGCATAGACCTTGTGAGAAGAATCAAACAGAAGAAGAATATTGTATCACCCACTAGAATGAAAAAACTAGAAAGTGGTATAAGGCTCTAGATGATCTTGGTAAGAAAGTTTGTGCCCTCTATCCTTTTATTTGTGAACTTTGCTTTGAAGTGGGTCATTTCAATTTTCAATGCTCAGGCCATAATAATACTGCAAGTTTGTATTGTGATAACGTGATCACTGATAATCAACATGATGAACTTACATTATTTTTGGGGTGTGAAGAGTTATCAAGAAAAACCTCTTTGATAGACATGAGTACTTTTGATATGAATAGCGTCCTGCATGGTTGTCATATTTATTGTGTTGAAAACTGCCACGCAAATACTTACATACAAAATCTTATAAAAGATGATATTTTACCAAATTATGACAGGATTGATATGTGTTTTGATCTTATTAATGAAAAGGAGGAATCCTCCACAGTTTCTTCTATTGTCTCTAACAATAAACCAGGGTATGTGGATAAGCTTCCTTTCAAGCCTCTCCCTCCTAAAGAGGAGAAGGAGAAGAAGAAGAGGAGTAAAAGGAGAGAGGAAACGATATCTTCCCCTAAGCATGTTACTCCTATCATAGTTTTTGCTGATGAGTCTGAACTAGTTGATGTTCCTATGCCTGTTACCTATATTAGTGATCATGATTGGGAAAAGCACACTACTTTTGATATTGAAAATCTCTTTGGTACCAATTCTGAAAATGATGATATTAATAATTGTTGTGCTATTAGTGCTATCCATGTTCCTTCCAATGATGATATGTTTACAAATGAAAACACTTGGGAAGATAGTTATTCTATTACTTATGATGATATCAAACCTCCAATTTATGATGATTACAATGATGAATATGCTATTTTCAGTCCACCTAATATTGAGGATAAAATTAATTGTGATTACAATATGCCTCCTATATTTGATGATTACGGTGATGAGAATACTAATGATAGCTATTTTGCCGAATTTTCTCCCACTACAATTAATAAGAATGACTATGCTTATGTGGAGAGTAATAATTATTATATGCATGTTTCTCATGATAAGAATGTTTTATGTGATAGTTATATTGTTGATTTTATTCATGTTGCTACTGAAAGTTTTTATGAGAGAGGGAAACATGGTTTTATGTATCTCAAGAATATTAAGTTTCCCCTCTTTATGTTGAAAATTTTGAAGTTGCACTTGTTTTTCTTTCCTATTCTTGTTGCTTTGTGCTTTCATGACTTGTTTCTTTACAAGATTCCTATGCATAGGAAGTGGGTTAGACTTAAATGTGTTGTGAATTTGCTTCTTGATGCTCTCTTTTACTTCAATTCATATTTCTTATGTGAGCATCTTCTCAAACTATCAAGCCTAACTTAAAGGCGTTAAAGAAAAGTACTTGTTGGGAGATAACCCAAGAGTTTTCTTGAGTCTTGGAAGTTATTACTTCTGTAATAACCTCTCCTTATCCTTTTTATTTGCTTTTTGTGCCAATAATGACCTCTAATGAGAGGGAAGTAAGATTTGGGGAGTTGCTGTCCCGAAACAGATTTCCGTCCACCACCACCATAAAAATTCGTGAGGAGTCTTTGTAACTCGGATTGAGCTAATAATTTACGAATAAGTCCCCCAGTATGTTAGCTAACTTTTGTTAGTTCAACACTTTTTTATTTGAGCAACAGAAGATGTTCAAAAAATCGGTTTTTACCTGCTGGTCTGTTTTGACAGATTTCTGCCATTATTTGCATTTGCTTCTTATTGATTCCTTTTTGGGTTCTTTTTGGGAAATTGAGCTTGTTGAAGGAGTTGCTACAGTAACTTGTGTTTTTAGTGAAATTTTTGCTGTTTTGAAACAAAACCCAAAGGTCTATTATCTTTTGAATACACTAATGTTGCTAATGAAGATTGTGTGAAGTTTTGTATGAAGGAAAAATTTCAGGTGTAGAGGAAGAATGATGTAATGATATGAAGAATGGACAAAATCTCAAGCTTGGGGATGCCACCCCGTGTCACCCCAAGAAATATTCAAGAGGTACAAGCGTCAAATCTTGGGGATGCCCAAGGCATCCCCTTCTTCATCAATAAAAATCTCAGGTCTTTCTAGAAACTTCGTTTTTATTGTTTCATGCATAGTTATGTTGTTCTTGGAGCATCTTAGTTTTAGTTTTTGGTTTTCGTTTCCTTAGTTTGCTTGAGTAAGTTGTTTGGTTACACCACACTTCTTTTGGAGAGAGACACACTCTGTTTTCATTGCCTAGAACACTCTAGTTTTCACTCTTACTGTTTTGTGAGTGCTCACTTTTGCTAGCACTGCGTTCAGCATTAGTTTTCTTGTGCTTTTAGCTTAGAACTTTTTAGTTCTTCTTTGTGGATTTGTGATATAATCTCACTGATCTTTATTGATTATTATCTTTGTGAGTTGTTTCAAATAAAGTTGTTTGGTGTTGGAAAAGAGTAGAAAGTTTCATGCTTAAGTGGTACAAAAGGGAGATTGCTTTGACTGTGACTTAGACTTTAGCATGTCATGCTAGATGTTGTTTTGACCTTAGTGATTATTGCTGTAGCATGACTTGTTCCAAACAATTAGGATTGCTTAATGTGCCTTGAAGGAATCATGCGTTGTTTTAGCATACAAAATCATAGTATTGCGGTGTTCTCCTTTGATGCTTTGTTTGGGTTGACTTGGCACATGCTCACACCATGTTATGACTATGAAGAAGTCACCATAGCCTCTATGATCATTTAGTCCTTGACTTGTAGTACCACTCTATGCTTTGATTAGTAATGTTTTGTTGCACTGCATGATTATGGCCATTATTTCTCTCTTATTTGGTTGCTCCCAGTCTTTTGCTAGCCTCCACTTGTATGAGTAAGTTCTACTCATGCCTCCAACTCCCAAGAAACCAAGTTATTCCAAAGTGTCCACTATAAACACGTATGCATGGTGTGTTACACCATTCCAAAGTATATTCTTGTTTTCAGCTATCTTCCAATTAAAAAGTATTTTGTTATGTGAAAACTTAGTCATTAAAGCCCTCACAAACTTGATGGCACACTTTATATTCCTTGCCCCTAATAAACTTGAACCATTGTGTCATCTTTGTTGTATATGCTTGCACTTATACGTTGGAATTAGCAGAACCGCGCTGTCACGGGGAACGTTTTCAACATTGCACTTGTACTTTGTACTCAGTTGATATCATGCTCTTTTGTCTATGGATGTCACCGGTGTGAAATAAAGAGGGAAATTGTAAGTCCATGGAATTTGTATTTTGTGTTAGAGAAACGCCTGGGCCACTAGCCTAAGCCATGCCTAATCATGGTGAAAACTTGCAGCATCACCATAGTGACATCTATGAAGCATTCTTCTTATAAAAAAGAGACACATTGAGAAAAGAGGAAAGAGAGAAAAAAGCACCATATTCCCATGGTAAATAAGAAGATTGCTGAGATGCTCATTGTCTGCTTGCCTTGTCATTTTGGTTATGGGATAGCTCCTGTACCATGTGCAAGGGATACCCCGTTGGCGGTTCTCAATGATATGCAAATACTTACAATGACAAGAACTTACTGGTGACTAAAGTTGAGTAGCATGAGGTGTGGCCTCATATTCAAGGGACTTGAGATTGCTAACTTATACTTCGTCAAGCACATCTTTGTTCACTTTAACCTTAATCACTTCAAGATGCTTATGATAGGGGCAATGAGGGTTGAAAGCTAACAAGTACCATAATTTTTGGAAGCTTTTTTTGAGTCTCCACCTTATAAAAGGCTTTTCTTACACCATTATTTGAGTCTCCACCTTGTACCTTTAGGCACCATTAAGAGAGCATAGTTGTCATTATGTGTACAGTGTTCCAAAGCTTATTGATTGATGCATGACGACTGTCTACGCATAGCCTGTTGGGAACCCCAAGAGCAAGGTGTGAAGTATCAAGCAACAAGTTTTCCCTCAGTTGAGACCGAGGTTATCGAACCAGAAGGAGGAAGGAAACGTCACACAGGTGTTGCAAGCAACACAGAGACCTGCACAACACAAACTCAAGACTTTGCCCCAACAAACAGTGATGTTGTCAACCTCACCGGTTTGTTGTAACAAAGGATTAAACGTATGGTGTGGAAGGTAATGGTTTGCAACAAGTAAAGAAGTAACAGTGGAAGATGTATCAATGGTAAAGATTGGACCGGGGTCTATAGTTATCTAGAGGTGCTCTCCTTAGATAAACAACATGGCATGAAGGGTAAACAAATTACAGCAGGGCAATTGACAGGAATTGAGCAAGGCATAACAATGCAATTACTAGTCAGAAAGATCCTATGAGATTCAATTGGGAAATACAACAAGATACATAGACCACCATCCAACTGCATCTATGACTAGAAGTCCACCTTCAGGTTATCATCCGACCCCCCTCCAGTATTAAGTTGCAAGCAACAAACAACTGCTTTAAGCAAAGTGTGTAAGGTAAACAGTCCACATGTTCCATGAACAAGAGACCGTTGTTTTCTCCATAGTAGCAACAACACATATACAACCGAAGAGATTATTGTCATTTCCCTTGGAAACTAGAGGCATGGACCCACTATCGAGCATAAATACCCCCTCTTGAAGTCACTAGCAACTACTTGGCCAACATAGCTACTAACAACGGAGAGCATGCAAGATCACAAACAACACAGACATGATAGAATCATAAAGACAAAACCATTAATCAAACCAACATAATAATCTCAATATCCATCGGATCCCCACAAACACAACATGCATGATTACAAATAGATTAGATTTTGATCATGAATGGAGCTCACAAGATCTATACATGAAAGCACAAAGGAGGAGAAACAACCATCTAGCTACTACATGGACCCATAGTCCAAGGTGGAACTACTCACGCATCATACCAGAGAGAAGGCCTCCGGGATGATCTCCCCTCCGGCGGGGTGCCAGGAAGAACTTCAGATCCCCCCGATCTAGGGATGATGGTGGCGGCGGCTATAGACGGTTTCGTGGATATTTGATCGGGTACTTAGGGTTTCTGCATCAGGGGCTTCTTATAGGCGAAGGGGGAGACCGAGGAGGCGGCCAGGGTGCCCAAACCCTAGCCAGGTGTGGATACTAAACCATTGAATAATAACTCAACACAGATCCACTAATAACAACATGAATTCTCCCATGTACTCAAGAACTAAACGAACTACTCACGAGACATCATATGGATCAAGATCAAATATGATATGATAATGGATATCAATCTGAACATAAACAATAATCCAATGGTTCCACTCACAAGCATCAACTACAATAGTAATCAACACAGGGAAAGTTTCCCCTAAGAACTAAAGCAATATCCAACACAATTGTTACAGCAGGACGGAGTGGTGATGATGGTGCTGGTGGAGATGATGGTGTGGATGATAATGATGATCCCGATGAAGCCAAGCTTGATGACGGTGTTGATGGCGACGGTCTCCCCTCTCTGGGAAGGAATTCCCCCTGCAGAAATCTGTCTTCCAGAGAGATCTTTCTCTCTCAGTGATTTACGCTCCTAGAGGCGACGGAAATCTATCTGTGGTCGCTCCTCGAGGCTTAGGGTTCCATAGGGAAGATATAGGCGAAGGGGCAGAGTCAGAGGCCGGGCAGGTGGGCCACACCTTCCCTAGGAGAGGGGTCAGGTGGGCTTGCGCCTAGGGGGGTGTGGGCCCCCTGAGTCCCTTCTTCGTCCCTCCTTCTGGCTCCCTCATTCTTCTGGATAAATAATACGTTTACATATCTTTCTGGTATTTTTCTGATCTTTGCGAAATTGCATCGAAACGTCTTATTTTCCATCAGAATCCAGACTCCGGCAGTCCATCCTCCAAGAATCATCCAACATGCATAAACAGATGAAAAAGCCATAAGTAATACCTCATAATAAGACAAACATCAATGAATAGAGGTAAATTATGATATAGAATGGTGATGCAAGTTGGGCGTATGAAAGTCATAGTCATAAGAAAACCATAAAAGTAAAACCAGGATCTCAGACCAACATCATTGATCCTGGATATTTAGGCCAAATCCTATATTCCAATATGACCATAGCCAAGATTATGAATTCTGGGCACATCTCTTAAAAGAGTAGCACCCCAGAATCCATAAATCTTATGGATCCATACAAAACCATGAGCACACCAATCATTTTATCAAAGGTATTCCATAATAAGTAACTGGTATCACTACCAGAACATATCTATGAGGGACAGCAAGATAGGAACCTAGTTCCTATGCCTCAGACCAACATCACATGCAAATTATTTTAAGAAGAAGATTCTCATTTAAATTGATTTAATCCAAGCATAAGCTTAATAGAATCAAGCCTAGTAGTAGAATATAGACTTGTGTGCCATTTTAAGATGGTGTCACAAGAACAGATTCTAAACCAAGCAGATTAAGTACCTAGCTTTCATAAATAAACTGACAAGCAACTAATCATCATTTTCCTGGAATCAATCACCAGGAATCATTTCCAAGTTTATGTATATAGAGCATCACTGCAAGAAACTGATTAACCTCAATCTGCATATGAATACATACGCCAACATTATAGATGAAGTGAGTAATCACTGACAAACCTACTGTTAGTACTAGTGTATTGACAGTAGATAAATTCACAAATCCTCAATACCACCAGACAAATTTCACAGTAATACTATCATATTAATCAAGCTCAACTACCAACTGGAGGCATAGAACCACTAGCATCAGATAATGAAAACAAGACAGTAATGCACTGAAGTGCAATTGATCACAGTCCTCACTATGCACCACTACCAGTCAAATTCATCATTTACAAATTAAACATGGGAATGAACCCTAGAACCAGGGAGGAACCCTAGAACAGGTATGAACCCTAATCAGAGATACAAGGCAGAGTCACACAGCCTATATCAGCAGGGGCAGAGGACAAACAACCACAAGGGGGAAACCAAATCAACTTACCGTAGGTCCTCCCAGTAGATTAGAAGAGGAAGTAGAGGGGCTGACGAGCACATGGCGGCACGGGGAGCACCCAAGGGGCGTTGCAACCCGCACCAAGCCGAGGCGGCGGCCACAGCAACGTCTGAAGATGAGCAGCACCACCACCGAAACCACAACACCGCTATAGCACCACTGGGGGCAGCGGCGAAGGCGTCACCGGCACCACCCCAAACTCTACGGTTCGGGACGGGGCTAGCCTGGCCGCAGGAGGGCCCCAGGTCCAAATCGAATTGGACCAAACGATGGAGTGTGGTCAACATCTACATCATGCACCACGACGGTAGCCAGAGCAGACCACGGCGGCGCGAATCGCACGACGGCGGTGTCAGCGACCACGGGGTCGAGGAGGAGAAAGGGGTGAGGTCGAGAGAAGGTGAGGCAAAGGAATGGGCCGATAGAGCTAGTACCCCTTCGGGGAGACCCTTTGACCAGGCCAATTGGGCCAAAATAGGCCCAAAAATCCCAAGGGGTTGGCCCAAAACCCTAAAAGGAACTTTAATAATTAAATAAAAGACCAAAATACCCCTAGAACTCAATAAATTCTAGAAAACAAAATAGAAGTCTAAAAAATACAAACAATATATTTTTAGACTCATAATAAACCAACCTATTTAAATAAATTAAGAAACCATTTAAAAAAAATGAATTTTTGGTTAAGGATTTTATAATATATATATTCCTTATGGAATTTTATAAAATTCAAGGAAAAAGATAAAAATCAATAAAAATAACTTTTATTATATTTTGTTATTATAGTATTTTATAAAAATACTAAATAAATATTTAGAGTTACCAAAATAAATTCTCTTTTATTTAAATGCTAATTCTTAAAAAGAATTACTCAATAAATAAATATAAGGGTTTATATTAAATAAAAATTAGCCTTTAACTCTATAAATAATATATTACATCATAAAAAAGTGAAAATAATATTTATAAAATATTAAGGTTGTTCCGTAAGAAGGAAATTCTTAAGTTCCTAAGACTATTACGGAAATTCTTAGCGAGCACGAGGTGTGGCGAGCATGACAGACACGACGCCTATGTGTCGCCCACGGATCACCCCAAGCAGATGCACCGAGCAACCAGATCTAGGCCGGTGCCAGAGCACCACCTAAAATGTGAAAGTGCAACCGACATTGTGGACACGGCGCCTCCGTGCACCACGCAAGTCATGATCTTGCAGCCCCACGCTGGGTATGCAGGTCGGCCACCGGAATTAGGCCTGCGGGCCAAATCCGGTGCCCCAGGTGCACCACAACGGGGTAGTGTGTCTGGCACAGCACGGAGTCAGCTGACCCAAATCTGGACCAACCTGGCCCAGATCTGGACCCGCGTCGCCCGCAGCCGCCGCAGCAACACCAGTCTCCCACACCTCTAGCCGCCATCGCACCGCCGGGGACCACCGCTACCGAACAACCGGGATGCCATCGGCATGCTCTGCCACCAGCCCCCGTATGTGCGCCGCCACAGGAGAGACCGTTGCCTGATGAGGCCACCCACGAGACCTCCCCATGCGCGGGAAGAAGGCGTCCCGCCGCTGCCGGCACGTTTCATTTTTTTCCTGGGATGCCGGGTCATTATTTTTCCTGGGGAGTGTCTAATCAAAGCTACTACCTCCATTCCGGTTTATAAGACAAATACGTATTTCGAGAAAATAGTTTGATTGGAAATTTAGTCAACAAAATACAAACTATATTTAACAAAAATTATACCATTAAATTTATATTCAAAATACGCTTCCAATGGTACAATTTTTGTGACATATGATTTATATAATGCTAATTAATTTTACAGTCAAATTATTTTTTTAAAGTACATGTTAGCCCTATAATTCGAAATGGAGGGAGTAGCTGTTTTTGAATCACTCCGTCTCGCGATCTTTCCGGTATCATTGCGTTTTTGGCCGACATTTCCCCCGTCGCCTGTCGAAATTTGTCCTTGGTTTACTAGACTGGGCACGAGTCCGTCAACTTTGCCCCATCTACCTGGACACAACTCATTATTCCCACATCGTGTGTCGAAATTTGTCCTTGGTTTAATGGACTGTGCATGATTCCGGCCATCAACTTTGCTCCGAGTTCATTTGCCCCATCTGCCTGGATAGAACTCATTCCCGTTCATACTTCAGAAACGAATCTGCATGTTCTTGGCTTTCTATTTGGTATATCAGAGCTCAGCTGAGTTTGTAGACTACTCGTACTTTCCTGTTACCTAATCTTCGTACCACTAGTTAGGCTCCGTTCAGTTCACATGAATTCTAAAGGAATTTTACGGGCACAATTTCCTTTGGAAAGTTTCCCTGTAAGGCCGTTCGATTTAAAGGAATGCACCCAGCTGTTCCTTTGGAAAGTCTTTTTTTTTTTTGAAAAAGAGCATATATTAATATCAGATGATACCAATTACACCCAGCCTCTGTAACAACGTATTGCCCTAGCGGCCATAAGGATGCACACAGCCAAAAAAATAAAATATATTAAAAAAATAAAAAGTCCCGCTGCAGTGACACATTTATTGAAACAACAGTATTACCACCACCAAGACAACACCAGAAATCCAGCTTCTTCAAAAACGATGCCTTCAAAAAGGAAACAGTGCACAAACACCATCATTGTCCGATCAAAGATCTAGGTTTTCACCCTGAAGAAAGTTCACGCTCTCAAAACAATATCTTTAACACGGCCATTGCCAGACACAACCAAATAAGGCCAGACCCTGAGTTTTCACCCTGAGAGCTAGGACCATGAACCTCTCCTATGCAATCGCTCCTACTTGCATGTCACTGCTCCAATTCACAAGTCACCTAGCCAATTCCTCATCACCACCCAGACTCGAATCACCATTGTTTGTCCTCAGATCTCGTTCTTCGTTACTTTCTTCATTAGCACCATGGAACGAGAACATGCCCATGATAATAAAAGCCAACAAAGTTTCGAAGCACAACCTCTGAAACCAAACGGTCAGGGTAAAACATAGGTGTGTACGACCGAATTCAATCCTTTCAGCAAACTCACGACATGATATCACTAATAGTCTTCTTATCCCGTACTTTTTGAAGGAAATAAAACATCTACTCATACCCAAGGAAACGCTAGCGGCAAAGTTTCTGGTGACCGAATCGCTCGTCCATTTTTTTAATCCCGCTGTTGTGATATCCTGGAGTTTTGACGTGTACGCCTAACCCAATTCTTGTACTCCTTCGTTTCTCAAACGTGTGGACCGAACGTAGCCTTTCTTTGGTAACGATTCTGAATGCTGGTATCTTGAGTTTTGAATCGATCTTCTACCGACAGTTTGTGTATTACCCCTATACTTGTTTCGTTTTATCTGTTCTTAGATTAGTATATACCTGACTGGGTCGATCATTGGTCGCTTAGGGTTGTATTGTTTTCTGAAACAGGGCAAAAGGCCTTTTTAGAGGTAAAAGAGTTCAAAGTTTTACAGAGCCCAATCATGCGTGGATTGAGTTCAATCCAAAAACACGGAAACATGCGTGTTACATGAAACAAAAACAAACACCAAACTTGGGTACTATACTCTTCCAGGATAAAATTTGCCAATCACCTAGCGCCAGGCCAGCGGCGACCCAAGTCTTCGCCTCATCCAATTGATGTCAGAGACTATGACACTCCGACTGTGCCAGATATGGCGGAAAATCCTGGAGTTGCGTTCACTTCACTCCATAGCTTCCACGCGACTACTGTAATCATGGAGGCAACCGCTTTCCATGGAGTGTTGGGATGAGGAGCCCAGGCTGCCCAATATTCCTTCACCGATTGAAGCTCAAACCTAGTAGTCCCTAGCTTATTAAAAAAGCTTATATTGTAAAACATAAGTAGTACTTCCTCTCGTTTTAAAATGCGTATAAATTTTTCTCAGAATTCCTGAATTAGGATGCGCATTGTGTAGTTAAACTCAACTCAGATCTAAACAGACCATGCTACCCCTGTTTAGCAGCGCTCCAGGTAATTAATTTCCAACCGTTGGCCAATGCATGCATGCATATTACTGAAGGGAGGCTGCACAGCGCGCTGCATGCTATCAATCCTGCGAGGGGCATTTCAGTCCCCGATTTTCTCTCCACATGCTTGCATGTAGCGCCTTCGTATGCGGTCCTAAATTGGGATAGAGGGAGTATCTTCGTACTCATCATTTAGTTATTCGTAGACATTTACTCGTATGTTAGTGGCTAACTCTTCCTATTTATATTGGTATAAGCAATTCACCCGTAAACATTGGAGGTATACCCACAAGAATCCTACCCCGAAAGAATTCAAGGATCTTTTCGATAAGGGCGATGGTTTCGGTTTCATTAGCTGGTTCTGTGGTTTGTTACTATTCTATCCTACTTTGCTTGCACTGTTGACATCCATTTGTCATTTTTTGTTCTAAACTTCTCGTGCTAAACTTGTAGGCAACAACCGACAAAGAGATGAATCCCGAGCTAAGAAAAATTGCTAGGGGCTTTGACCATTTTGTCGACATGTTCAATGCTTATGACGTGAATGAGTATCACTTCCATACCCATGAATACACAACAAACCGGCCCAATCGAAAGACAATAAATAGCGGGGTGGTATGTAAAGGTGATGATGGACTCCATTACTATGGAAGAGTCGAGGGTATTTACGAGCTGAATTACGGGTTTGACAAAGGGCTAAACGTTTGACCCACGTCGGGTGAGACGGGATCCTGAAATTGGATTGGTCGAAGTTGAAAGAAGCTCCGTTTATAAGGTTGAGGATGTGTAAATTTGGCTACCCAGGCCTTCCAAGTATACTATCTCCCATACCCGTGCAAAAACCCGACAAAACGTTTACAAGGATGGGATGTTGTGATGGCGGTACCTTCACGCAATAGGCCGCCCCTGCCAAACAAGGACGATTACCGCCGAGTAGACCCCTCAACAAAGGATGTCGAGTTTTATCAGGAAGAAGGGCTCCTCGGTATTTTCACTGTCGACTTGCCGACCGATGATGACATGGTCGCAGACGATGAACAAGAAGAAGATGCGGGCATGGAGGAAGACAATCCAGAAGATGAAGCTGAGGATGTTCGTGACAAGCAAGACGTGAGTTTGCTAGAGGCGTTCAAAGCAGGCATTGACCTCGATCCAAAGGGACCACCTCAAGGTTTCATTGATGATTATTGGTGCAACGAGCCTGATAGCGATGACGAAACATGTGGTGCAATAACTAATGTCGACATAGGCTTTTGATCTATGTAGTAGTAATTGTGAGGCTAGCTTTTTTTAATAACTCCGTGTAATAGTGATTGTCGAGCTGATTTATTTGTAAGAACTCTGTGCTATGTTTGTCAGAACTCTATGTTCATCTATTTACATTATTTTTGTTTTTACAAATTTTCATCTATTTACATCTTTGTTGATTTCACACATATTCATTTATTTATATTGCATGCTAATAAACTACTCTTTTTATTGTGTTTGCAGGTGATTGAAACATGCCTGGAGGAAAGGGCAATGGCATTAGAAATAAGCTCAAGAACTTGGCGGACCTTGTGACAAATTCGAGTGGCTTGAAATCTCCCCCGCAGCGGCGTGGGAGGCGGTATCCTAGCCCCTCTTCTCCTAGCTCTCCCTAGCAGCCGAGGATGAGGAGCACGAGGAGCAGTGTAACATCCCAGCATTAGAGCTTAGAAATAACTTGAACCTAGATGTGTGCATTGCATTCATGCATAGAAAATCCGAATAATTTTCGCGCTTTTGAACAAAACTTGTCAAAGTGATTGAAGCTTCTATTAACTTGATTGAATTGAAGTAGATCATCAAGTTGTCTGCGATAAGTTTCAATATGACCTTTGCTAAAAACCTTATTTTGGGTAAAGATGATTTGATCTAAGGGTAGATCCAATATAATAAATTAAAACATAATGCATTGCTTAATAATTAACATCAGATCATTGAGAGATCATATCATAGTATTCATCACAACCACTCTTGAATACCAAGTTAAGTACAAAACTCAAGTAACAAGAATTCAATAATTAAATCTTGCTATGTTTAATTCTTATATATTTATACCATGAGTATCATGGTAGTTCTTAAACACTAATTCCTTATCACTTGTTGAGTAGGAAAGAAACCAAGTAAAAACCATTCACCATATATCTTTCTTTCCATATCAATCCTTATCATCTCTTTTAAAACTATATTCTAATATCGCTTGTTCATCAATGCTGAATAATCAACTATTGATCTATCAATTCTTAGCCTATGAATTCTTGATCTATCAACTCTTATTATTATAATAGCATTCACCTTATAAGCCTTTAGAGAAGGAAGTAAGAAGTGGTATGTGGTAATGCTAGTTTTAGATATCATCCATAGGATGGAAGTGTTTGAAGAGAATCAAACCAATATGATAATTAATGGAGTTAACTCACTCCTGAATGGATATAAGAGTTATTTGAGATAAAGATATATGTGGTAACAAAGAGTATTATAAGGATGAATATTGAAGATAGTTACCAAGGAGTAATCCTATTGGATCAAGTAGGCATAGTCAATGAATAATATCTCTTTGTCCAATGGAAATACTAGGCAGATAATTAAAAGACAACTATAATGTTGTATTGATAAAAGCCTTGATTAGCCAACTAGAAACCTAAGACATAAATGATCATGCTCAAGTCACTAAGAGTGAATGATTATATTGTAGGGTTCGCAACATAGAAAACAAAAAATTTCCTACGATGGGAACTATGTACCAAGATCTATCTACTAGATACAAACAACGGGCGGATGTATATCCGTAGAGAACATACCCTTAAAGACCGACAAAGCTTAACGAGTTAAACTCGTGGTTGATGTAGACGATCTCTTACCGATCTCAAGATCGAGAGAAAGTCCTAGCGCTGCAAATCAGCAGCGCATCCGTGCTCGCACACACGTACAAGACACCGAGCAACCTTCACCTCCTCGTGCAGCGGAAGCACAACTCTTTCTTGCCGAATAGCCACCCTGAACATGTATCTCGCTAGTCCGAGACCATGAGGGATAAATTCTAGAGAGGGAGAGAGATCCTTCACGAGGAGGTATGAGTGAGAAGTGAGGAGAGGGGTGCCTTTTATAGGAGGAGGGGGTACCCAAGGGGGTGGGCTGCCCCCTCCCCTCCTTCATTCATGTGGGTGGACACTCCACTCACAAAAATCCTTTCAATTCCCTCCACTCAAATTCCCATTAAATTTCCACCAAATTTAATGCAAACTCTCAGTAAATAAAACTCATTTTATTTATTCAGAATTTTGTCAATTACTCTAATGACAAACATTCACATATAACCCCTTGCTAGTATTTCATTTCACATGCAAAAACACTTTCTGCAATTTCACCCGAAAGCATGTTTCGGTATCTAGTGAAATAAATTCCTGCACTTGTTATTCTTTCTGGCAAGAAAATTTTGCTCCATTTGGATGTTCGGTGTCTCTTAAGTGTGCCACCCTACAGTTGGCGAACAATGCGGAGATGATCGAGACCCTTCTCCGATCAATAATCAGAAGCAGGATCTGGAGACCCATACTGACTTCCACACATTCAACGATGACTTTCCTGTGATCGTCGGAACCTTTTACGCTAGTATCTTAATCCCTTTGTTTCACGATATATTATATGTCCGAGATTCGATCATCGGTATCTCCATACCTAGTTTGATCTCGTTACCGACATGCACTCGTTTCTCGTTCCCGTGATATAACATTCTAGTGATCAATCACTTGCTTGCAAGCTAATCAATGTGATATCACCGAGAGGGCCTAGAGTATATCTATCCGTCATCGGGATGAACAAATTCCACTCTCGATTCATGGGCCTCAACATAACACTTTAGTAGTTCTGAATCCATATTTATAATCACCTAGTTACGGTGTGACATTTGATGTTATCAAGAAACTCTTTCGGTGTTAGTGATTGACATGATCTCATGGTCTAAGGATTAGGATCACTTCGTAAGTTGTTATAGCAATATAAACTCAATGACTTTGATCGTAATGCTATACTTCGTATGAATGTTCATCACATCATTACACTAATGTTGTGACCTCGTTATTAACAACATCCAATGTCTATGATCAGGAAACTTTGATCATCTTGTTAATCAACGAGCTAGTTTATCAGAGAGGCATAACTAGGAACTTTCTGTTTTGTTTATTAAACACACAAATATTAATACAATTATAGCATGCAAAATAAACATCTATCATATACTTGGAATACACATAATAAACACTTTATTATTGCATATTAGGGCATATTCCCTTCAGTCTCCCACTTGCACTAGAGACAATAAGCTAGTTACATAGTGATGTATCCAACACCCATGGAATTCTGGTGTTGATCATGTTTTGCTCTAGGGAGAGTTTTAGTCAACGGATCTGCTACATTGAGATCCGTATGTACTTTACAAATCTTTATATCTCCATCCTTGACATGTTCACGGATGGAGTGAAACCGACGCTTAATATGCTTGGAATACTTGTGAGACCTTGGTTCTTTGGCATTGGCAATGGCACCATTGTTGTCACAATAGATCACCATTGGGTCCAACGCGCTTGCAACCACACCTAGTTCGGATATGAACTCCTTCATCCAAACTGCTTCCTGAGCCGCTTCCGAAGCAACAACATATTCGACCTCCGTTGTTGATCCCGCCACCACGGGTTGTTTGGAACTCCTCCAACTAATCGCTCCACCATTCATGAGAAATACGTATCCGGATTGAGACTTAGAGTCATCCGGATCGGTGTCAAAGCTAGCGTCGACATAACACTTAGCGACGATCTCTTCTTCACCTCCATATACAAGAAACATATTCTTAGTTATTTGCAAGTACTTAAGGATATTCTTGACCGCTATCCAGTGTTCCGAACCTGGATCCGATTGGTACCTACTAGTCAAACTAATAGCATGTGCCACATCCGGTCTTGTACATAGCATGGCGTACATTATAGAGCCTATGGCCGAAGCATAGGGGACTTTGTCCATTATCTCTCTTTCTTCCGCCATAGCCGGACTTTGAGTCTTACTCCATGTCCTGCCTTGCAACATAGGTAAGAACCCCTTCTTACTTTCGTCCATTTTAAACTTCTTTAAAATCTTATCAAGGTATGTACTTTGCGATAGCCCTATTAGGCGCCTAGATCTATCTCTATAGATCCTTATGCCTAATATGTATGACTCTTCACCTAGGTCCTTCATTGAAAATTTGTTGTTTAGATAACTTTTACCACTGTTTAAAAGATCTATATCATTTCCGATCAATAATATGTTATCCACATATAATATCATAAATGCCACATTGCTCCCACTCACTTTCTTGTAAATACAAGCTTCTACATAAGTTTGGACAAATCCAAACTCTTTGATCACCTCATCAAAGCGGAGATTCCAACTTCGTGATGCTTGCTTCAATCCATAGATGGATCGCTGAAGCTTGCACACCTCGTTAGCATCCTTAGGATCGACAAAACCCTTTGGTTGTATCTTGTTCAATATTACCATTGATAAACGCGTTTTTGACATCCATCTGTCATATCTCATAATCGAAATATGCAGCAATTTCTAACATAACCCTAACTGATTTTAGAATCGCTACGGGAGAGAATGTCGCATCGTAGTCAACTCCTTGAATTTGTCGAAACCCCTTTGCGACAAGTCGAGCTGTATAAACGCTCACATTACCATCAGCATCAGTTTTCTTTTGAAAATCCATTTATTCTCCACAGCCTTTCGGTCGTGAGGTAATTCCACCAAGTTTCAAATTTGATTTTCATACATGGATTCCATCTCGGATTTCATGGCTTCTAACCATTTGTTGGAATTCGGGCTAATCATCGCTTCTTCATACATCGCAGGGTCATCATTTTCATCAGCCATGAAATTCATGACAGGGTTTTCGTACAGCTCGGGAGCTACACGCGTCCTGCTAGACCTGCGAGGTTCGGTAGTACTCTCTTTTAGAGTTTCATGATCATTATCATTAGTTCCTTATTCAACTGGTGAAGCCAACTCCGGAACGACTTCCGCGCTGTGCTACTCGCCATAATTTGAAGAGAAGGTTCAATAACCTCTTTGAGTTCTACCTTCCGACTACTCACACCTTTCGCAAGAAACTCTTTCTCTAGAAAGGATCCATTCTTGGCAACAGAAACCTTGCCCTCGGATCTGTGATAGAAGGAATACCCAATAGTTTCCTTAGGGTATCCTATGAAGACGCATTTTTCCGCTTTGGGTTCGAGTTTATCCGGTTGAAGTTTCTTCACATAAACATCGCATTCCCAAACTTTAAGAAATGACAGCTTAGGTTTGTTTCCAAACCACAATTCATACGGTGTCTTTTCAACAGATTTAGATGGTGCCCGATTTGAAGTGAATGCAACAGTTTCTAGTGCATAACCCCAAAATGACAATGGCAAGTCTGTCAAAGACTTCATAGATCAAACCATATCCAATAAAGTATGATTACGATGTTCCGACACACCATTTCGCTGTGGTGTTCCGGCAGGTGTGAGTTGTGAAACAATTCCACACTCTTTCATATGAGTGCTAAACTCGTAACTTAGATACTCACCTCCACGGTCGGACCGTAGAAATTTGATATTTCTATTACGATGATTTTCCACTTCATTCTGAAATTCCTTGAACTTTTCAAAGATTTCAGACTTGTGTTGCATCAAGTAGATATAACCATATCTACCCAAATCATCCGTGAAAGTAACAAAATAACGATATCCACCTCGCGCCGACACACTCATTGGACCACATACATCAGAATGTATGATTTCCAATAAATCTGTCGCCCGTTCCATTGAACCGAAAAATGGATTTCTAGTCATCTTGCCCATAAGACATGGCTCACATGTATCAAATGATTCAAAATCAAGTGATTCCAGAAGTCCATTCGAATGGACCTTCTTCATGCGTTTAACGCCAATATGACCTAGATGGCAGTGCCACATATATGCGGATATATCATCATTAAGTTTAATCCTTTTAGCATCAATATTATGAATATGTGTAACACTATTATCGATATCCAATAGAAATAAACCATTCATCATCGACGCATGACCATAAAAGATTTCATTCATATAAATAGAACAACCATTGTTCTCAGATTTAAATGAATAACCACTTCGTATCAAACACGATCCAGATACAATGTTCATGCTCAGTGCTGGCACCAGATAACAATTATTCAAGTTTATTACTAATCCTGACGGCAAGTGGAGATGCAGCGTTCCGACGGCGATCACATCAACGCTTGATCCATTGCCGACATGCATCTTGACCTCACCCCTTGCTAGCGGTCGCTTGTTCCGCAGCCCCTGATTCGAGTTACAAATATTAGTAACTGAACCGGTATCAAATACCCAGGTGCTACTGCGAGCACTAGTCAAGTACACATCAATAAAATGTATATCATATATACCTTTGTTTGCCTTGTCGGTCTTCTTGTCCGCCAAATACTTGGGGAAGTTGCGCTTCTAGTGGCTAGTCCCCTTACAATACTAGCACTCGGTATCAGACTTAGGTCCAACTCGGGGTTTCTTTTTAGGCACGGCAACCGACTTGCCGTCCTTACTTCCCTTCCGTTTTCCCTTCTTGTCTTTCTTGAAACCAGTGTTCTTATTGATTATCAACACTTGATGTTCCTTCTTGATCTCCACTTCTGCAGTTTTAAGCATTGACAGAAGCTCGGGGAGAGACTTCTTCATGCCTTGCATATTATAGTTCATCACGAAGCTCTTATAGCTAGGTGGCAGAGACTGCATAACACGATGGATTCCTAAGTCAATGGGAATCGATATTCCCAAGGACACAAGCTTATCGGTGTAACCCGACATCTTGAGTACATGCTCACTTACGGAGCTGTGCTCTTCCATCATGCAACTAAAGAACTTTTCTGAAGCATTGTAGCTCTCTACAGTATCATGTGTGTCGAAAATCATTTTCAACTCACCCATTGTATCAAATGCATTGTCGTTTTCGAAACGCTTTCGAAGTTCCGGCTCTAGCCCATACAATATGCCGCAATGAACTAAGTTGTGTTCCTCCTGACGAGTCTGATAGATATTCTTCTCCTCGTCAGGGGCATCATCGAATGGTGGGGGGGGGATAGCGACGCTTCTAGCACATATTGCTTTTGTGCAGCTGAGAGGAGAATCCTCAAATTCATGGCCCATTCGGTAAAGTTGCTACCGTTCGTTGCAAGTTTCTCTTTCTCCATGAACACATTGAAGTTAAAAGAAGGTGGTGCCATCTACAACATAATTTTTAAAGTTTAGACTAAGTTTATGATAGATTGAGTTCAACTAATCCACATTACGAATGAACTCCCACTCAAAAACGACATCCCTCGTGCCTTTTTGGTGATTACATGAAACAAATCCACTACACCAAGTCCAATCATCACGTGAATCGGTGTAGCTTCAAAGGCGAGCATCAAATGGGCATCATATCTACTATATGACTCATGCTTAACCTTTCGGTCCGTGTTCCTAAGCCATGTCTGTATATGCTAGGCTCGCTAAGTTAGAACCTTAGTATTCACGTGTGTAACTGTCTTACACCCGAAATATGGTCATGGATGCAAGAACACCCGATCATCACATGATGTCTTAGAGCGACGAAAACATAATCGGTGCATACTAAAGGAAGAACACATTCTTATCTTGATATTTAAATGAGGTATCATCTTATTATGCTAATAAAACGCCAAACAAGCAATATAAGATGCTATCAAACATCACATGTTTATAAGTGGAATGATACGGTTTCTGCATATGATCTCTATCATGTGCACCATGGTATGATCTTTATCATGCCTCTATGTGTAAGGCCAAGGTCTATGGAACTTACACGTTATGTGTGTTGTAAGAGTATCATATCATACTTCTACTTACAACATTACTATATCATAACACTAGCCTCGCAACAATCTAAATTAGACGCCTCTAATTTATCCATTGCAAGTTTTACGTGGCTTAGGGCTTTCGAAGATAGAACCGTTCATACCTATGAACATGAACAACAACGAGGATAACCAAATTGTTGAAAACTCGTTGTGAATTAGATATTGACTATAGTAGGAGAGACAGACACCCGCTAGCCACTTATGCAAACTAGTTGCATGACAAGCGTAGAACAGGTCTCATGTGCGAGGACATGTAAAGTTTGTCCGGGCCGCTTCATACCACTATGCCACCAATATCCAAAATACAACTAAGAAAAAATAACATGATCATCATCGCCCAGATACTCATATATGTACTACCCGTGTAAAGCTCTACGCATAAATCCGGGTCTGATACCACTATAGGGTTCATAGCATAGAAACCAAAAATGTTCCTACGATGGGAACTATGTACCAAGATTTATCTACTAGATACAAATAACGGGAGGATGTATATTCGTAGAGAACATACCCTTGAAGACCGACAAAGCTTAACGAGTTAAACTCGTGGTTGATGTAGACGATCTCTTGCCGATCTCAAGATCGAGAGGAAGTCCTAGCGTCGCAAATCAGCAGCGCATCCGTGCTCGCACACACGTACAAGACACCAAGAAACCTCCGCCTCCTCTCTCCAGCGATGCAGCGGAAGCACAACTCTTTCTTGCCGAGTAGCCACCAGGAACATGTATCTCGCTAGTCCGAGACCATGGGGCATAAATTCTAGAGGGGGAGAGAGATTCTTCACGAGGAGGTGTGAGCGAGAAGTGAGGAGAGTGGTGCCTTTTATAGGAGGAGGGGGCACCCAAGGAGGTGGCCGCCGGCCATGGGTACTTCCCCCTCCACTCCTTCATTCATGTGGGTGGACACTCCACTCACAAAAATCCTTTCAATTCCCTCCACTCAAAATCCCATTAAATTTCCACCAAATTTAATGCAAACTCACATTAAATAAAACTTCTTTTATTTATTTAGAATTTTGTCAATTACTTTAATGACAAACATTCACGTATAACCCCTTGATAGTATTTGATTTCACATGCAAAAACACTTTCTGCAATTTCACCCGAAAGCATGTTTCGGTATCTAGTGAAATAAATAACTGCGCTTGTTATTCTTTCTGGCATGAAACTTTTGCTCCATTTGGATGTCGGTGTATCTTAAGTGTGACACCCTACGGTTCGCTAATAATATGGACATGATCGTGACCCTTCTCCGATCAATAATCAGAAGCGGGATCTGGAGACCCATACTGACTCCCACACATTCAACAATGACTTTCCTGTGATCGTCGGAACCTTTTACGCTAGTATCTTAATCCCTTTGTTTCACGATATATTACATGTCCTAGATTCGATCATCGGTATCTCCATACCTAGTTTGATCTCGTTACTGACATGCACTCTTTTCTCGTTCCCGTGATATAACATTCTAGTGATCAAATCACTTGCTTGCAAGCTAATCAATGTGATATCACCGAGAGGGCCCAGAGTATATCTATCCGTCATCAGGATAAAAAAATTCCACTCTCGATTCATGGGCCTCTACATAACACTTTAGTAGTTCTGAATCCATCTTTATAATCACCCAGTTACGGTGCGACGTTTGATGTTATCAAGAAACTCTTCCGGTGTTAGTGATTGACATGATCTCATGGTCTAAGGATTAGGATCACTTCGTAAGTTGTTATAGCAGTATAAACTCAATGAATTTGATCGTAATGATTTACTTCGGATGAATGTTCATCACATCATTATACTAATGTTGTGACCTCATTATTAACAACATCAAATGTCTATGATCACGAAACTTTGATCATCTTGTTAATTAACGAGCTAGTTTATCAGAGAGGCATAACTAGGAACTTTCTGTTTTGTTTATTAAACACACATGTATTAATATTTCCGTATTAATACAATTATAGCATGCAAAATAAACATCTATCATATACTTGGAATACATATAATAAACACTTTATTGTTGCCTCTCGGGGCATATTCCCTTCATATATCATGTATAAGTGACATTGGTGGTGAAATGACTATGTTTTCCCTTGCTATTTTGGTGATGATGACAATACCACTTGTGATCTAACCGTGTGCTTGAGTTTCAGGTTAATTGTTTTTGATGGAGCTTATGGAGTGTGTGGATGCTATTCTTGGGATCTTGTGAAGACGGTGGTCTTTCATTTTTCTCTTTCTCTCATTTTATTGTTTTAGATCATCGTACTATCAAGAGGGGGTCCACCTCGGAAGGTGAAGGGAATATGCCCTGAGAGGAAATAATAAAGTGTTTATTTTGTGTATTCCAAGTATATGATAGATGTTTATTTTTCATGCTATAATTGTATTAATACGGAAACGTTAATACATGTGTGTTTAATAAACAAACAGAAAGTTCCTAGTTATGCCTCTCTCATAAACTAGCTCATTGATTAACAAGATGATCAAGGTTTCCTGATCATGGACATTGGATGTTGTTAATAACGGGATCACAACATTAGTGTAATGGTGTGATGAACATTCATCCGAAGTATAGCATTACGATCAAAGTCATTGAGTTTATATTGCTATAACAACTTACGAAGTGATCCTAATCCTTAGACCATGAGATCATGTCAATCACTAACACCGGAAGAGTTTCTTGATAACATCAAACGTCACACCGTAACAGGGTGATTATAAAGATGGATTCAGAACTAATAAAGTGTTATGTTGAGGCTCATGGATCGAGAGTGGAATTTTTTCATCCCGATGACGGATAGATATACTCTGGGCCCTCTCGGTGATATCACATTGATTAGCTTGCAAGCAAGTGATTTGATCACTAGAATGTTATATCACAGGAACGAGAAAAGAGTGCATGTCGGTAACGAGATCAAACTAGGTATGGAGATACCGATGATCGAATCTCGGACATGTAATATATCGTGAAACAAAGGGATTAAGATACTAGCGTAAAAGGTTCCGACGATCACAAGAAAGTCATCGTTGAATGTGGGGGAGTCAGTATGGGTCTCCAGATCCCGCTTCTGATTATTGATCCGAGAGGGGTCTCGATCATGTCCGCATTATTCACGAACCGTAGGGTGACACACTTAAGAGACACCGACATCCAATTGGAGCAAAAGTTTCATGCTGAAAGAATGAACAAGCGCATGAATTTATTTCACTAGATACCGAAACAGGTTTTCGGGTGAAATTGCATAAAGTGGTTATGCATGTGAAATAGAATTCTAGCAAGGGGTTATTTGTGAATGTTTTTCATTAAAGTAATTGACAAAATTCTGAAGAAAATAAAAGAGTTTTATTTAATGAGAGTTTGCATTAAATTTGGTGGAAATTTAATGGGAATTTGAGTGGACTTTTGAGTGGAGGGATTTTAAAGGGCATTTTGTGAGTGGAGTGTCCACCCACATGAATGAAGGAGGGGAGGGGGCAGCCCCCATGGCCGGCGGCCACCCCCTTGGGTGCCCCCCTCCTCCTATAAAAGGAGCCCCCCTCCTCACTTGTCTCTCACACCTCCTCGTGAAGGATCTCTCTCCCCCTCTAGAATTTATCCCCCATGGTCTCGGACTAGCGAGATACATGTTCCCGGTGGCTATTCGGCAAGAAAGAGTTGTGCTTCCGCTGCATCGCTGGAGCGAGGAGGCGGAGGTTGCTCGGTGCCTCGAACGTGTGTGCGAGCACGGATGCGCTGCTGATTTGCGGCGCTAGGACTTCCTCTCGATCTTGAGATCGGCAAGAGATCGTCTACATCAACCACCAGTTGAACTCTTTAAGCTTTGTCGGTCTTCAAGGGTATGTTCTCTACGGATATACATCCGCCCGTTGTTTGTATCTAGTAGATAGATCTTGGTATATAGTTCACATCGTAGGAAAATTTTTGTTTTCTATGCCGCGAACCCTACAGTGGTATCAGAGCCGGATCTATGCGTAGATACTTTACACGGGTAGTACACATATGATTATGTGGGCGATGATGATCATGTTGTTGCTCCTTTGTTGTAATTTTGGATATTGGTGGCATAGTGGGATGAAGCGGCCCGGACAAACTTTACATGTCCTCGCACATGAGACCTGTTCCACGCTTGACATGAAACTAGTTTGCATAAGTGGCTAGCGGGTGTCTGTCTCTCCTACTATAGTCAATATCTATTTTGCAAGCGAGTTGTCAACAATTTGATTATCCTCGTTGTGGTTCATGTTCGTAGGTAAGAACGGTTCTATCTCGAAAGCCCTAAGCCACGTAAAACTTGCAATGGATAAATTAGAGGCGTCTATTTTAGATTGTTGCTAGGCTAGTGTTATGATATGGTAGTGTTGTAAGTAGAAGTATGAGATGATACTCTTACAACACACATAGCGTGTAAAATCCATAGACCTTGGATTTACACATATAGGTATGATAGTGATCATACCACGATGCACATGATAGAGATCATCTGCGTGAACCATATAATTTCACTAATAAACATATGATGTTTGATAGCATCTTATATTGCTTGTTTAGCGCTTTGTTAGCATAATAAGATGATCCCTCATTTAAATATCAAGATAAGAATGTGTTCTTCCTTTAGTATGCACCGATTATGTTTTCGTCGCTCCAAGACATCACGTGATGATCGGGTGTTCTTGGATCCACGACCATATTTCGGGTGTAAAACAGTTACACACGCGAATACTAAGGTTCTAACTTGGCGAGCCTAGCATGTACATACATGGCCTCGGAACACGGACCGAAAGGTTAAGCATGAGTCATATAGTTGATATGATTCCCATTTGATGCTCGCCTTTGAAGCTATACCGACTCACGTGATGATCGGACTTGGTGTAGTGGATTTGGTTCATGTAACCACCAAAAAGGCACGAGGGATGTCGTTTTTGAGTGGGAGTTCATTCGATTAGTTGAATTCAATCTATCGTACACTTAGTTTAAACTTTACAAATTCTGTTGTAGATGGCACCACCTGCTTTTAATTTCAATGTGTTCATGGAAAAAGAGAAACTAGCAACGAACGGTAGCAACTTTACCGAATGGGCCATGAATTTGAGGATTCTCCTCTCTGCTGCACAAAAGCAATATGTGCTAGAAGCGCCGTTAGGCCCCCCACCTTTAGATGATGCCCCTAACGAGGAGAAGAATGTCTATCAGACTCGTCAGGAGGACCACAACTTAGTTCATTGCGGCATATTGTATGGGCTAGAGCCGAAACTTCGAAAGCGTTTCGAAAACAGCAATGCATTTGATACAATGGGTGAGTTGAAAATGATTTTCGACACACATGCTGATGTAGAGATCTACAACGCTTCAGAAAAGTTCTTTAGCTGCATGATGGAAGAGCACAGCTCCGTTGGTGAGCATGTACTCAAGATGTTGGGTTACGCCGATAAGCTTGTGTCCTTGGGAATATTGATTCCCATTGACTTAGGCATCCATCATGTTCTGCAGTCTCTGCCACCTAGCTATAAGAGCTTCGTGATGAACTATAATATGCAAGGCATGAAGAAGTCTCTCCCCGAGCTTCTGTCAATGCTTAAAACTGCAGAAGTGGAGATCAAAAAGGAACATCAAGTGTTGATGATCAATAGGAACACTGGTTTCAAGAAAGACAAGAAGGGAAAACGGAAGGGAAGTAAGGGCGGCAAGCCTGTTGCCGCGCCTGAAAAGAAACCCCGAGTTGGACCTAAGTCTGATTCCGAGTGCTACTATTGTAAGGGGACTGGCCACTGGAAGCGCAACTGCCCCAAGTATCTGGCAGACAAGAAGGCCGGCAAGGCAAACAAAGGTATATATGATATACATGTTATTGATGTGTACTTGACTAGTGCTCGCAGTAGCACCTGGGTATTTGATACCGGTTCAGTTGCTAATATTTGTAACTCGAATCAGGGGCTGCGGAACAAGCGACCGCTAGCAAGGGGTGAGGTCAAGATGCGTGTCGGCAATGGATCAAGCGTTGATGTGATCGCGGTCGGAACGCTGCCTCTCCACTTATCGTCGAGATTAGTTATAAACTTGAATAAATGTTATCTAGTGCCTGCACTGAGCATGAACATTGTATCTGGATCGTGTTTGATGCGAAGTGGTTATTCATTTAAATCCGAGAATAATGGTTGTTCTATTTATATGAATGAAATCTTTTATGGTCATGCACCGATGATGAATGGTTTATTTCTATTAGATCTCGATGATAATGTTACACATATTCATAATGTTGATGCTAAAAGGATTAAACTTAATGATGATATATCCGCATATATGTGGCACTGCCGTCTAGGTCATATTGGCGTTAAACGCATGAAGAAGCTCCATTCGGATGGACTTTTGGAATCACTTGATTATGAATCATTTGATACATGTGAGCCATGCCTTATGGGCAAGATGACTAGAACGCCGTTTTCTGGTTCAATGGAACGGGCGACAGATTTATTGGAAATCGTACATTCTGATGTATGTGGTCCAATGAGTGTGTCGGCGCGAGGTGGATATCGTTATTTTGTTACTTTCACGGATGATTTGAGTAGATACGGTTATATCTACTTGATGAAACACAAGTCTGAAACCTTTGAAAAGTTCAAGGAATTTCAGAATGAAGTGGAAAATCATCGTAATAGAAAGATCAAATTTCTACGGTCCGACCGTGGAGGTGAGTATCTAAGTTACGAGTTTAGCACTCACATGAAAGAGTGTGGAATTGTTTCACAACTCACACCTGCCGGAACACCACAGCGAAATGGTGTGTCAGAACGTCGTAATCGTACTTTATTAGATATGGTTCGATCTATGATGTCTCTGACGGACTTGCCGTTGTCATTTTGGGGTTATGCACTAGAAACTGCTGCATTCACTTTAAATCAGGCACCATCTAAATCCGTTGAAAAGACACCGTATGAATTGTGGTTTGGAAACAAACCTAAGCTGTCATTTCTTAAAGTTTGGGGATGCGATGTTTATGTGAAGAAACTTCAACCGGATAAACTCGAACCCAAAGCGGAAAAATGTGTCTTCATAGGATACCCTAAAGAAACTATTGGGTATTCCTTCTATCACAGATCCGAGGGCAAGGTTTTTGTTGCCAAGAATGGATCCTTTCTAGAGAAAGTGTTTCTCGCGAAAGGTGTGAGTAGTCGGAAGGTAGAACTCGAAGAGGTTGTGGAACCTTCTCTTCAAAGTATGGCGAGTAGCGCAGCGCCGGAAGTTGTTCCGGAGTTGGCTCCACCTGTTGAAGAGGGAACTAATGATAATGATCATGAAACTCCAAAAGAGAGTACTACCGAACCTCGCAGGTCAAACAGGACGCGTGCAGCTCCCGAGCTGTACGGAAATCCTGTCATGAATTTCATGGTTGATGAAAATGATAACCCTGCGACGTATGAAGAAGCGATGATGAGCCCGGATTCCAACAAATGGTTATAAGCCATGAAATCCGAGATGGAATCCATGTATGAAAATCAAGTTTGGAACTTGGTGGAATTACCTCACGACCAAAAGGCCGTGGAGAACAAATGGATTTTCAAAAGGAAAACTGATGCTGATGGTAATGTGACCGTCTATAAAGCTCGACTTGTCGCAAAGGGGTTTCGACAAATTCAAGGAGTTGACTACGATGAGACTTTCTCTCCCGTAGCGATGCTAAAGTCAGTTAGGATTATGTTAGCAATTGCTGCATATTTCGATTATGAGATATGGTTGATGGATGTCAAAACCGCGTTTCTCAATGGTAATATTGAAGAAGAGTTGTATATGATACAACCAAAGGGTTTTGTCGATCCTAAGGATGCTAACAAGGTGTGCAAGCTTCAGCGATCCATCTATGGATTGAAGCAAGCATCACGAAGTTGGAATCTCCGCTTTGATGAGGTGATCAAAGAGTTTGGATTTGTCCAAACTTATGGAGAAGCTTGTATTTACAAGAAAGTGAGTGGGAGCAATGTGTCATTTCTGATATTATATGTGGATGACATATTATTGATCGGAAATGATATAGATCTTTTAAACAGTGTTAAAAGTTATCTAAACAGCAAATTTTCAATGAAGGACCTAGGTGAAGCGTCATACATATTAGGCATAAAGATCTATAGAGATAGATCTAGGCGCCTAATAGGGCTATCGCAAAGTACATACCTTGATAAGATTTTAAAGAAGTTTAAAATGGACGGAAGTAAGAAGGGGTTCTTACCTATGTTGCAAGGCAAGACATTGAGTAAGACTCAAAGTCCGGCTTCGGCGGAAGAAAGAGAGATAATGGACAAAGTCCCCTATGCTTCAGCCATAGGCTCTATAATGTATGCCATGCTATGTACAAGACCGGATGTGGCACATGCTATTAGTTTGACTAGTAGGTACCAATCGGATCCAGGTTCGGAACACTGGATAGCGGTCAAGAATATCCTTAAGTACTTACGAAGAACTAAGGATATGTTTCTTGTATACGGAGGTGAAGAAGAGCTCGTCGCTAAGTGTTATGTCGACGCTAGCTTTGACACCGATCCGGATGACTCTAAGTCTCAATCCGGATACGTATTTCTCATGAATGGCGGAGCGGTTAGTTGGAGGAGCTCCAAACAACCTGTGGTAGCGGAATCAACAACGGAGGCCGAATATGTTGCTGCTTCAGAAGCGGCTCAGGAAGCAGTTTGGATGAAGGAGTTCATATCCGAACTAGGAGTGGTGGCAAACGCGTTGGACCCAATGGTGATCTATTGTGACAACAATGGTGCCATTGCCAATGCCAAAGAGCCAAGGTCTCACAAGCATTCCAACCATATTAAGCGCCGGTTTCACTCCATCCGCGAGCATGTCAAGGATGGAGATATAAAGATTTGTAAAGTACATACGGATCTCAATATAGCAGATCCGTTGACTAAAACTCTCCCTAGAGCAAAACATGATCAACACCAGAACTCAATGGGTGTTAGATTTATCACTATGTAACTAGATTATTGTCTCTAGTGCAAGTGGGAGACTGAAGGGAATATGCCCTAAGAGGCAATAATAAAGTGTTTATTATGTGTATTCCAAGTATATGATAGATGTTTTTTTTGCATGCTATAATTGTATTAATACGGAAACGTTAATACATGTGTGTTTAATAAACAAACAAAAAGTTCCTAGTTATGCCTCTCTCATAAACTAGCTCGTTGATTAACAAGATGATCAAGGTTTCTTGATCATGGACATTGGATGTTGTTAATAACGGGATCACAACATTAGTGTAATGGTGTGATGAACATTCATCCTAAGTATAGCATTACGATCAAAGTCATTGAGTTTATATTGCTATAACAACTTACGAAGTGATCCTAATCCTTAGACCATGAGATCATGTCAATCACTAACACCGGAAGAGTTTCTTGATAACATCAAACGTCACACCGTAATAGGGTGATTATAAAGATGGATTCAGAACTAATAAAGTGTTATGTTGAGGCTCATGGATCGAGAGTGGAATTTGTTCATCCCGATGACGGATAGATATACTCTGGGCCCTCTCGGTGATATCACATTGATTAGCTTGCAAGCAAGTGATTTGATCACTAGAATGTTATATCACAGGAACGAGAAAAGAGTGCATGTCGGTAACGAGATCAAACTAGGTATGGAGATACCGATGATCGGATCTCGGACATGTAATATATCGTGAAACAAAGGGATTAAGATACTAGCGTAAAAGGTTCCGACGATCACAAGAAAGTCATCGTTGAATGTGTGGGAGTCAGTATGGGTCTCCAGATCCCGCTTCTGATTATTGATCCGAGAGGGGTCTCGATCATGTCCGCATTATTCACGAACCGTAGGGTGACACACTTAAGAGACACCGACATCCAATTGGAGCAAATGTTTCATGCCGAAAGAATGAACAAGCGAAGGAATTTATTTCACTAGATACCGAAACAGGTTTTCGGGTGAAATTGCATAAAGTGGTTATGCATGTGAAATAGATTTCTAGCAAGGGGTTATTTGTGAATGTTTGTCATTAAAGTAATTGACAAAATTCTGAATAAAATAAAAGAGTTTTATTTAATGAGAGTTTGCATTAAATTTGGTGGAAATTTAATGGGAATTTGAGTGGACTTTTGAGTGGAGGGATTTTAAAGGGCATTTTGTGAGTGGAGTGTCCACCCACATGAATGAAGGAGGGGAGGGGGCAGCCCCCATGGCCGGCGGCCACCCCCTTGGGTGCCCCCCCTCCTCCTATAAAAGGAGCCCCCCTCCTCACTTGTCTCTCACACCTCCTCGTGAAGGATCTCTCTCCCCCTCTAGAATTTATCACCCATGGTCTCGGACTAGCGAGATACATGTTCCCGGTGGCTATTCGGCAAGAAAGAGTTGTGCTTCCGCTGCATCGCTGGAGCGAGGAGGCGGAGGTTGCTCGGTGCCTCGAACGTGTGTGCGAGCACGGATGCGCTGCTGATTTGCGGCGCTAGGACTTCCTCTCGATCTTGAGATCGGCAAGAGATCGTCTACATCAACCACGAGTTGAACTCGTTAAGCTTTGTCGGTCTTCAAGGGTATGTTCTCTACGGATATACATCCGCCCGTTGTTTGTATCTAGTAGATAGATCTTGGTATATAGTTCACATCGTAGGAAATTTTTTGTTTTCTATGCTGCGAACCCTACAGAAGGCTGTGGGGAATCATCTGTTCTTGCACAAACCATATTTGCACCGCCACAGCAATCCTATTCATCTGCGAGAGAGAGAGAGAGTTTCTGATCTGTTGGTGCAGTTTTTGTCTGATCGGAAGCTCAGGGTTCTCTGTGAGATGGATCTGGGATTATTTCTGGTCCAGCTTCCGACGGAAGTTCCGGCTAGAGTTCAGAACCTACTGTATTGTAGTGTTCTATTTGACAGAACTTCCGACAGAAGTAGCACCGGAAGTTCCGGTCGCAGGAACTTCCTTTGATTTTTCCGCTGAGACCCCGGGCGGAACTTCTGCCCAGGTGTCAGAAATTCCGGTCAGGCATTTGTGCGACCTAGTTGTTCCGCCCCAAGTTCCACTCCAAGTTCCTCTCAGGTTCAGATTACTTCTGTTTGCAAGTGTTGTATTTGACGGAACTTGGCCCGGAACTTGCTCCGGAAGTTTCACTGGAACTTCCGGTCATTCTGACCGAAACTTCCGGTCAAGCTTTGGAGCGTGTGTCAACGGTCTTCGTACCGTTGGAGCAGCGCTGGGCGGAACTTTCGGTCCCTCACTAGAACTTTCGGTGAGGTCGCGAACTGTCCAACGGTTTAGTTTGGAAGGGGCCTATTTAACGCGCCCTCCTCATTCCTCCTACCCAACTCTTCGATTTTCTCTCTCCATTAATACTAGAGCTTCACCTCACTATATCTCTCTCCCTAGCCACTCAAATCACTTTATCTTCTGAGAGGTGGGAGAGGTGACCTAGATCTACACTTCCACCAAATAAGATTTGATTCCCCCCACCTATCCTTTGTGGATCTTGTTACTCGTGGGTTTCTTGGAACCTTAGACGGTGTAGGGCATCCTCGGAGCTAAGGGCATGCGTTGTAAAGCTCCGTGGTGTCGTTAAGGGCCTCCAATTTAGTTGTGGAGCTTCCCCCTCAACCTTGTTGTAAAGGTTTCGGTTGGCGCCTTCAAGATCACCGGAAAGTGGATTGTGAGGCCTCCTTTGTGGGGGAGCTCACCGGAGAAGAAGGTGAGGCCTTTGTGGCGCTCAGGTGACCTTGTGTGGCCCCGAAACCTCTCCAACGTAGACGTAGCTTCCTTGAACTACAGGAATTACATCTCCGTGTCCCCGCTCCGTTTATCTCGTTCCTTACCTTTACTACTTGCTATTTACCGTTCTTGTGCTTGTTGTTATTTCTCTAGCATATAGGTTCTTCACCTAGTTGCATATCTAGAGAACTTATCTTCTTGCCAAGCCTAAAATTGAGTAACAAAATAAAAATTGGTAGTCGCCTATTCACCCCCCTCTAGTCGATTCAAAGTCGGTACTTTCAATTGGTATCAGAGCCGAGGCTCTTATTTCGGGCTTTAACGCCTAAGAGACGATGACCGACGAAGAGGGTAGTGAGAAAGCACATTATAATTGAGTCTTCCTTGTGATTCACAAAATAACATAGCTATGTAAAGTTATAAACCTACTCTAGAAAGCACATTATAATTGAGTCATATGAATTGCATGTAATTTACATGAGTCTCATTGCAATACAAGACATGGCTCTGTAACCAGGTTATTTAGAAGAAAAAATTAATATCATCAGATTTTTTCTAAAATATGTTTCATGGTTCTTATTTTGTTACTTTTACATCATATATAATATTGTGTGATTATGAAATTCAAACATGTGTGAATATATTTGTCTCTAAAACATATTTTAAAATGAAGGAGGTAAGTGGATAAAAAATCATAAGGTAAGAAATAAATATTTCACATCTTTGAGATATTAACAGGGCTACCTTGCTAGTTGTATTCATATTGGAATAAAGTTTCTAATTGTATAGTTTCAAAATATGTTTTATGTATTATCTGTGAAACTGATATTCAAAGTTGGGATACGAGAAACTAAGATACCATGTAATTGTGGACGGAGTGAGTAATAGCATGCCCCAAATTCCTTTTCAAATAGACTTTTCTAGGCACACCAATATCAGAAGCAACAATATAACATAATTATTTTTTAAATAGAGGTTCCGTAATCATGGGCGATATCAAAGGCGATAAGTTTAGAGGCCTTCCTACGGGTGCCAATATTAGCCTATCCGATCTGGCCCAGTAGAAGCCCATGTGATAATCTGCCCCTGACGACGAAGCCCAGGAAGAATTTGGGTGGCCCAGACCCATGAAGGAGGCGGTTCGTTGAAGGATACAACTAGCTTTAGATAAAAATTTAAAGAGGTAAAATCCTAATCTGTAACCGACTCGACCTAACCCCGAGACCTGGCCTCCCCATATAAAGGTCAGGAGGGCGTAGTGAGGAGAACAATTTCAATCCTAGTATACTCACCCACTGGATCTAATCTACACACCCCTGTAACTTTTTGGTTTTGCTGGTAATCAAAAGCAGACAAGTATAAGTAAGCTTTCCCTCCGGGGGTCCGAACCTGGGTAATTCTTTGTCCCCGTGTTGCTTATCCGTTAGCCGTTCCCGATCTCCAGCGCACCCCTCCGATTTACCTTCCAAACCCTTCTTACCTACAAACATTGCTTTATATTTCTCACATTTGCACATGTATAGCAACAGACTTAATCTGGTCTGTAAGATATTTCTTCTGTCTCATATATGGGAAACAAGATAACTGTGGCCTGCACAAATAAAAAAAAAGATCGATATGAATTTCATAAGCACGGTATAAATAATATTTACAAAATAATCGACCACACAGTTGTTGATCTACTGAAACCATATACTGATAGACATACAAGTTATAGTTCGAGCTACATATTGTGTTCATATTCGACAAAGTTTCCGATTTGTAGTTTGAAAATATGTTTTATGTATTATTTGTGAAACTGATGTTCAAAGTTGGGATACGAGAACTAATATGCCATGTAATTGTGGACGGAGTGAGTAATAGCATGCCCCAAATTTCTTTTCAAATATTAATAGAATTTTCTAGGCACGCTGATATCTGAAGCAACAATATAACATAATTAGTTTTCAAATAGAGTTTCCGTAAGCATGGCTGATATCAAAGGCGATAAGTTTAGAGGCCTAGAGAGAGAGAGACTACATGTTTTAAGAGGAAAGAAAATAGATTACTTATTTGAAATATTTGGAGTTGAAATAATCTGTTTGGATACAAATAGATGGGCCACAATTGTCCTTATGAACAAAAGTGCATAGTATGCATTTTCGCAAAACTATCAAACACTATTGCATGTGTGTTACAACTTACAATGTATTTGTATGGTGCTCCATGTCTTACTCACAAAATGGTAGTCAAAGAATAACAGTTACGTGATCCTTAAGAAACTAATATACGACTATATGAACAATTGCCTAGCTCTAGATACAGATTTCATGTACTTTGTTGAGGCATATAAGGTTTCATATTTTAAAACCGCATAAGTAGTTTTGAGGAAGAAATTCAGACCGAGGTAAGAATTCTAATTGTTTAATTTGGCCGAACTATTGACGACGATGAATTATTTTATTTTAAGTTTATTAAGAAAATTTATCCATGTTAATTAGCTTGTATAGTGATCTAAAATCACACATAGGTCTACCATTGAGATGATATCACATAGAATCAACACGCACATGTCTTTTGACACATGACACAACAATTTTCATCTCAGAAATTTAAGTTGGTTATTAGGATAGTCATAGTGGAGAGTAACATAAACTAGTAACATGCATATGTTACTCCCTTCATAGTGGATAGTAACATACAAGGGATGGCATGCAAAATATCATCTATTAGATAATAGACATATTTGGTCTTGGTATGTGTGATATTACAGTAACCAAATATGTTACTACATCTTCCTTTATCTTTATTAACTCACTGTCAGATAAGAAATTTTGCTGAGTTGGCTTCTTAGTTACTCATAAAGTTACTTTCATTATGACTAGCCTTAAATCTCTTACTGCCATATGTCAGAAATTGTTTACCATAACATTTTAATAGTCCTAGACTCATATTCTATATTTCTTATCATAAATTGTGATATTCATGAAACCACAACTATATCTTCAGACACCTTCCACACATTTAAGATTGTGCCCTCGCATTTGTGAGGGCCACGGCGCTAGTTTTCCTAAAAAACGTATGGCTTACTCATAAAGCCGTTTCAACAAAAATATACGAGATTCTGCAGCCCGATGCGTCAGCCATAAAGACCTTTTAACGCCGACACAACTACGTCCTTATATAACATCACCCAACATTTCAATGGAATGTATTTATTATTCTTGTCATGGAGAAAATATTCGCAACAACACACCGACATTTATTCCCTCCGATTTCAAATAAGTGCATTTCTAACTTTTGCCCTAAGTTAACTTTTTAATTGAAAACTTTATCAAAAGAGTAGCAATATATATGACTTTGGGTCGGTATAATATGAAACTATTTTTATATGGATATAGTGATACTAAATTGATGCCATAAGTATTGTTAATTTTTTTTCATAAAGTTGGTCAAACTTTTTTTTCCGGAAAAGATCCAGATCTATTTCATGGATTCGCAATAAGTACAAAGCACCCCAAACATAATAAAAATCACATCGAGGTCTTTGGACCACCTAACGACCACTACTGCCGCCAGAGCGAGCCGCTGACGCGCCGCTGTTGCCGCTCCCTTACCGGAGCCGGCCTGATGTTGTTGATGACTGTCGGAAAGTCTCCGTGCACGTGCTAAGGATCAGCGCCCCAGAGCTGAAGCAGTCGCTATTGAACTCTTCAATTGATCTGAAACTTGTAGCACCAAACCTGGAACACACGTAGACTGGACGAGATCCACCACTCCACGGAAGGGTGATCTGACGAATCCCCGCCCTCCTCAATGCCAGCGGCAAGATCGTCGCAGACGAGGTGAAAGAGGAAACGGGTATACCTTATTCTTCTCCCGCTCAACGCCGCCATAGCCACCATAGCATCGATGGCGGTTGACCAAACTCTAATTTTAGGGACCTTCTACAACACCGAGCGTAGGTCCGAGATCCCCACCCCTCTCGTCGCCGGAGCGACAAGCAGAGGAGGCGGGGACCCGTCGATTCCCAGACGTCCGGGCGGGCAGAAAAACCGAAGACCGAAGACCAAACCAAAAAAAACCGAGACCGAAACCGAAAAGACCAGAAATTCGGTCTCATGTCGTGCGTTCGGTCCCGCGATCTGGAAGACCGAACTAAGATCGGCCGGTTAACGTTGCCAGGAGACCGAATTAACCAAATGGACCGAAATTCCCAGACCCCGAAGGCCCAAAGGCCATGTAAGCACAAAATAGTCCACATAGAGTCACGGTAATTAACTGTTTTTGTCCCATTCAAGTCTCCCCGGTCACGAACACGCAGGGCATCCAGGCATACGCGCGCGACCTCATGCAGCCACGAACACGCGCACGGCCTCTCGCCCGCATCCTCAATCCCCGTACGTCGCGCAATCAGCCAGGCGCCGCCAGGAGCCTGCCACGCCGCCATGCCACTGCCCCATCCACATTCCCCGCCACCTCCCATCCACGTTCCCCGCCGCCGCCCATCCAGATCCCCCATCCATGTCTCCCCGTAGCCGACCATCCAGATCCCCGCCAGCACACCACGGCACTCCCTCGGCTTGTGATCCAGCAGCCACTGACCGCCGGCTGTCGACTCACTGCTATTCTTGATTTCAGGTCCTGTACCGCAAACGCGGCCGGAAACGAGGCGAATCGAGGAGCCGACCAACCTGGTGAAAGGCAACCTCGGTCGTTTTGGTAATGACCGAAGACTGGACCGAAATAACCGAAGAACGAATACAGAAAAACCGAAAAAACCAAATTTATTTCGGGTATCATTTCTAGATGACCGAAATAGTGAAAGACCGAAAAGACCGAACGCCCACCCAGACCCAGATGCAGACGACGAGGATGAAGGAGATTGCGGCGGCTGCTAGGGTTTTCACCCTAGCCGCCGCCTCTCTTTTCTTACGGGAGGAGAGAAGATTGGATATCACATAAAGTTGGTCAAACTTGACTTAAGAAAAAAGATAGAGTACGCTTATTTGGGGACATAGGAAGTACATAGTAGTGCTAATATGCACCCTTGAATATTTCCATAATTTTCTAGTAACTATTTGGACCTCATTTTTTATAATCCATTGTCCGGACGGAGGCTCGAACTAGATGAGCGAGCTAGCGGTGGCTCATGTTAGAGCTAGAGCGCACCGTGATGATGGTCGTCAGAGCGTGTCATCTGCGACTATGTGAGCACCACATAGGAGCGTTCCGCCCTCGCCCTACTCTACCGTATCCTCATGGACATCAATTCCCACCCCTCGCCATATCCGTAAGAAACTAAGAACCCTTCCCTCCCTTCTCCAACTCCAACCTCTTTTTTATCTCTGTGACCTATGTGTGGTGGCTCAAGTGGAACTTGATCTACGCCGACGTGATGACCGCCTTGCTCAAGACCAACGACGGTGCAGAGGATTCCAGATCAGCTGTCGTCTACTCCACCGCACGCCTCGAGTCTGCCGCTTAGTGGGCGAAGGACGAAAAAAGACGAGCCAAATTATTAAGCATAAATAAATTGAGGGAAAAAAACCCAAAGTAGCGGAACACATTGATCCGAAACACGAGAAATGACAAAACACTACCCTCTTCACAAAAGAATATGCAATTCAGAAATCGATCAAATAAAACACAAATATTCAATGAAAATGGAGAAAATTCATAAATAAATATAGAGTAAGTTTTTTCTGCGTAAGAGCATCACTAGTAGAGCCTTTAAACCCTTAAAAGTTTAAGGGTCAAGAATTGGCAGTTTTGTGCACATGTGAGCTGTGAAAAACAGGGGTCATAGACTAAAACCCTCAAACCCTTAAAACTGAGGGTCGAGGGTAGAGACTAGAACCCTCAAATCCTTACAACTGAGGGTTTGAGGGTTCTAGTCTTTGCCTCAACCCTCGAACCCTCATCGCAATATCATTGCACATATCACAAATATCACTAGGAAAACACAATTCATCACAATTGTCACTTCAAACAAACTAGGAAATGAAGATCATAGATGCATGGTTTAATAGTTTACATCACAAAATCGTCATCTTCCCCCTCTCGTCGGCACCATCACCAAAAAGTTGCAACACGGCGCCATCTCCTAGAGCACTTCCACCTCGGCTCCATCAAGCACCTCCATAGGCGCCGGTAGTGGAGTTCCCACACCGCCATCGCCACCACCACTCATCGGAGTGTCACCTCGAAGAGAATAGGAGGCACGGCGGAATATCCTCTTCCTCTCCGCGATGTCCTCCTTGTACTCCTTCCACCACACCAATTGCTCTTTATCCATGTGCTTCTTGGACATCATCATGTGCTCCCTCTCTTCCACCATGAGTTGTTTCCATGCTTTGCTTCTTTCACCGCAAGCATCCTCTCCTCCAAGTCGGCCTTGCACGCCCTTTCTTCGGCCTTGCGCTTGGCTTCTTCACACTTTTCTTCAACTTGTGCAAGCTTCACCTCTTTCTTCTTCTCATTGATAAGAAGCTTTGTCTCCAATGTCTTCATTGTCAATGTCTCCCTTGCCTTCATCATGCTCGCCAACTTCTCCCTCAAGCTTGACGCCTCTCCTTCCATGTTCATCCTAATCTTTGCCTTCTTGGTTCCCTCAGGCTTGCCGACGTTCCTTTCCTCCTCATCACTATCATCCATCCTAAGCATTGCCGCCTTCTTGGGTGTGGTCTCTTGATCCCTCAACTCCCACTTGTCAAAATCCTTAAGATTCTGTAACACCCTCAGAATCGGACCTATGCAAGTTTGAGCAAAATTCGCCAGACCCGCATAGAAACGATTCAAAGGTGCCCACCAGGCACTTTCATGCGGGTGGAAAACGAAGTAATAACATTACACAACAGTCCTCGATGGGACCCACAGAACAGATATATATAACAGCGACTCAAAGAGTCGAGAAGACAGATATAATATACAAAGATCCAAATCACCTGGAAAACGATAGAGTGTCCGACTACGGACAAGATGCAAATGGGGCTAAGAGCCCTGAAGAATAACCAATGGCGTCCATAACCCTGCCCAGGCCAAGCCGGAAGGGTAACCCTGCTAACGACGTTGATCTCAAAACCTGCTTAAACAAAATGGGTGCCGACAAAGGGCAAAGGAAAAAGAGGAGCGTCAGTACTGAGGCCAGTACACGGCGAGACTAGAATTCGGCGGTCCTCGCCTACATAGGTGTGGTGGACTGAGCGGCAGCGGCAGCATGCACTAAACAACCTATAGAGACTCGATACAACTGGCGGCTATCAGAGAGGGGTAAGAAAGACCTATTCGGCACCAAGCTGATACTACCATCAAACAAACCCATCCTGGCGTTTCCCCCTCGATACCAAACGAGGAAGTCAACCGAGGAACTCACACGGTTGACAGTTTTACTTATGCAGTTATAGTTGCGGTACTTTACTAGTCAGGTTTAAATAATCGTCCTGATAAAGTAGGCAGTGGGCACTTTTAGTTAACCATTCCGTTATAGTTGCAACACTTACTAATCATATACAGATGACATGAGATAAACCCAAAACCCAGCAGTTGTTGGTACTTTTATTCAGCCATTCCGTTGTGGTTGCAAGATTTACTAGTCAGGTACAAGGGTCGCAAGCGACAATTCAAACAAGCAATTGTGGGCAGTATTATTAGTCATTCCATTATAGTGAAGCTGATTACTAGTCATTATAAAGTCAAATTTATAGCAGTAAACTTTAGTTATGCTTGTCTATGGTCGAGATACTGTGCTCCAAGTCGTCCATAACCGCGGACACGGCTTTCAGAAAGTTTTAACCCGGCCGGGGTGCACAAATAGCAACACACACGATCAACCTCGGAAAAACCAAATCAAAACCCAACGAGGTTTCACGACAGAGCAATCACAAGATTCAGAAATATTTCAGGGGGCCACCCCATTGAGTAGAACCGCAACGAAGTAAGCAAGCTCCGAGACGGACTCAAGGTTTGCGACAATGGCTGTAAGCGACTGGGAACCCGAAAGTGTGGCTGGGCTTGTCGATACCGCGTAATCACTCCGCTTACCTAAACAGTACAGTGTGCTCCTCGCACAAATTAAATAAAGCAGTAGCATGGCATAAGTACAGGATCGTAAATAAAACCTCAAACTAGTTTGTGGCCCCAAGAAATAAGACGGAATCAAGCTCTGGCTAAGGGGGGCCCATACTCCCCATATGTGGATAGCGCGATAAATCAAGGAACAGGTATCAAGTACTCGGGGTCCTACGGGACACAAGTGGGCGTTCGGAAACCAAATATTTTCTATCACCCACCGATGCCTCTGCTTAATTCAATTTTAGTTGTTAAACAGGAATTAAAGTGAACGATAAGTAAGCTAGGATCATCTCCAACATCATCATGCGGCAATTTTCCAACAGTTGTGGCACTTGACAACACGCAACAGCAATATAGCAAGCGACTACGACGCGCAAGACCAACTATCTACCAAACAACAGGCAATAGGATGTGTCCAAGGCAATATAGGGCTGCACGGTATATCACAGGTACGGAAGCTAAAGCACCGCATCACAGATAGCAATAGATCAACAGGAGGGAATAAAGACTATAAAAGTAAGATAGGTAGAAAGGGGGAGATGCTCGCCTGAAAACATTGTCGAAGGTTCAACCGAAGATCGGGGCGACGCTCACATCAACTCAACGGCCTTATCCGCGAAGAAGCAAAACACTAGAATAAACACCGGATGCAATATTTAATACAACGGCAGAGATCGGCATGATGCATGTATGATGCATGACATGGCAAAGGTGCGGTGCGATTAGGTCATATTAAGCGGAACCGGGGTCCCGACAATTAATTAGATGGTTCAAGTTGTTTAACTGCCCCGCAATTTAAATGTTGTTTAACAAGGCAGAATGTATCACCGGTTCGCTACACAAGTTTAAATGAGGCCGATATGAGACTAGATTTGCCCGCATATGGGCCCCATATTTAATTATTAGGTGAATCAGCCTAAGGCCCCCAAAGCAATGATATGCATGCGAGATGACAATTATTATGCGACAAGTTGTATTATGTTATAAAAATAGGGTTTCGAGAAGGTTCACACATTTAGGGTTCGGTGAACTTGGGTTCCGGGGTTCGGGGTCGGTCTCAGGGTCCAGGGTTCGACGGATCTGGGGTTCGGGGTCCGACGGAAGCGTTCTCGGATAACAGAGGTAGGTCTTGGCGTTCCGCGAGGATGGGCTTGGTGGTTCTGACTACACTTATCGGTGCCGGACTCGGTTGCAGTAGATCTTGGCCATGTCGAAGTTCTTGCCGGAGGTTCGTCGAGGTTCACCGGTCCGGTACGGTCTTCATATGGTAGATATTGTCGGGTCCCACGGGGTCGCTCTTGCCGTTGTGAGGTTCTTGTCGGGCCCGCGCCATCGAGTCGGTCTTAGCGTCCGGGGGGGTTCGGTCTCAACACCGGGGTCGGTCTTGGCGTCCTCGAGGAAGAACTCGGTGTATCCGTGTCGGCGAACTAGACGTTCAGGGGAAAGTTCTCGTGGTTCCGTGAGGTAGACCTTGTCGCGTCCGAGGTTCTCGGGCCCGCAGGATCGAGGCGTCTAATTCCGGGGAGGCGATCTTGGGGTATCATCCTGATCATCGGTGGCGAACTCGGGGCTCAACACGGGGTCTTCAGGGTTCCAGGAGGAAGAGCTTGACATCTGAGAGGTTCGGCCGGCCACGGCCATCGGAGTCCGCGACGAAGCTCTTGACAAACCAAGGCGTTCCGGTGGTAGGTCTTGTCGTACCGGGTCGACGATCTTGGGCATCCGGGTTCTCAGCGTCGGGTTCAGGGTTGGTCCCGGTTTTACAGGCGGTAGATCTTGTACACGGCGGTTCCGCAGGTGGTCCTTCGGGGGGGGGGGGGGGTCTCTCCGGGCGATGTAGAACCTGGCCGCCCACCGAGAGCTCGGCGTGAACCCCGACGTCACCGGTGGACCTTGAGGCTTGCGGAGGCTCCGGCGGGGCGACTAGCGGCTCGGGCCCACGGGGTTGGGGTCGAACGGCGCGGATGCAGGGAGCTCGGGCGCGGCTTGCAGGCGAGGCTCTGACGGCAAGGGCCCCACGGCGCACGGCCGCGGCCTGCTGACAGAGGCGGGGACGGAGGAACGAGCGGCCGGCAGGGGCCGACGACGATTGGCGGGGCGCACGGGTCGGGGCCGGGGAGCAGGGGCGGTGGCGACCTGCGCGCCGGCGGGGAGGATGCGGAAGGCGGGGCGGCGTCGGCGCGGCTGGGACCGGCGGCGGGGAGAGCGGCACGGGCCAGGGGGCGGTGGAGGGAGCACGCGGCGGCGGCGAGGCGGCGGGAGGAGGAGGTGCTGCGCGCGAGGCGGCGCTCCGGGGCGCGGCGAGGGTGGGGCGCGGGCGCGGGGCGGGGGGTGCGGCGGCGGCCGGAGGAGGGTGGGGTGGCGGCGGAGGCGGGACGGAAGGGAGGAGGACGCGGGGGGGGGGACGGCGGGGCGGCGGCCGGAGGGCGGGAGGGAGGAGGGGGGGGAGGGGGGGGGGGGGGGGCGCGGCGGCCGGTTGGGAGAGAGATGGTGGGAGGAGGAAGAAGGTGGTGGGGCCGGGTCGCGGGCCAGGGAGGCAGGGGAGGTTGGCCTGGGGGAGGCGGGATTCGGGGGGGGGGGTAGGTGGCGCGATAGGTGGGGCGGCCGACAGGTGGGTCCCAGGCGCGGGGAGGGCTGCAGCGCGCGCGTGGGGTGGCTGTGGTGGGCTGTGGCTTGTGTGGTGTGGGTCTGGTGAGAGAGAGGGGTGAGGAAGAGAGGCTGACGTGGCAGGGGGTGATTGGAGGATGGGGGAGGAACAGCTGAGGTGGCAGCGTGTGAGTGGCCAGGGTGATGTGGAGGGTTGGGCTGGGTAGGTAGTTTGGTAGGAATAGGTTTAGAGGTGGACCGTTTGTAAAATCCTGGGGGTGGTCGTTCGGGTCGAAACGGCCCGTTCGACTGCCCCCGCTAAAAATAATATAATTTTTATTTGTTTTGTTAACACCGTTTGCAAACCGATATCACTCATACAAAAATAATCCGGAGACCGGGCTTTGCATTTGAATTAAGATGGGGCGTTTGGAAAACAAATTGGGCTTTGCGAAAATAGTTTTTGACAAACAACATATGATGATGACGATGCAATGCACAAATTCAACGCGATTTTCTAGTAGTGGTTTTGCGGGATGCCACAGATTCTCCCAAACATGCTTAAATGCAAATGTTTTACCCTTGGAAGCGGCCATCTCCTTGTACCTCTTGTTGGCAATGCCCTCCTACAAACCCACCAATAGCATAGTAAACACACATATAGCATAGGAGGTCCATAGTAAAGTAGATGGAAAACCATGCATATATACTCACATAGTCACTCTCCATGCTTTGTTCTCTATCTCGGTCACCTCCTCCTCTTCTTCCCCTTCCTCCTCCTCCTCCTCTTCCTCCAAGTCATCATCACCAAACCCAAAGGGTTCGAGAGGAGGAGCCCCGATGTCCACCTTCGCATCTTGGAGAAGCCACATGAACGACGTAACCCCTTCGGGCATTCCGTCGGGCACCTCGTGCACGAAGGGCAGAGGGTCGGCGATTGGAGGCGCGGGCTTCTTCTGGGAGGCCACCTTCTTCACGGCCGGGGTCCCTCCCAATGCGCGCTTGGTGGCCGCGACGCCCTTCGGCCCAACCACCAACGACTTCTTAGCGTGACGGGGCGGAGGCAGCGGCACAACGTGGGCCGGGGCGGGGGTGACGACGGGGGCCGGGGCGGAGGCGACGACGACGTGTTGCCCCACGTGCCTCCGCTTGGCGCCGACGTGGGTGGCCGCCACCATCGTCGCCATGTTCGCCGAGGAGGCGGAGGCAGGGGCCGGTGCCAGGCCGAGCGGGGCGGAGGCAGGTGCGGGGGCCGTGGAGGCCCAGGAGGCGGGGGCTGGAGCCGGGCCGGACGAAGGCGGCCGCTCCATGGCGGGGAGGAGCCGGGACGGAGGCAGACGCTGCGGAGAGGAGCCGGGGAAGGAGGCGACCGGGGAGGGAGGAGGCCAGGGCGGCTCGTCGGCGGCGGGAGGCAGCCGGGGCAGGAGGAAGCCGAGGCGGGCGGAGGCGGCGGCCGACGGCGCGGGATGGGAGGCGGGAGGGGAAATTTCCTTCCCCCGCTCATTGTGAAGACGACTGGGTCAGGGTAGGAATTGAAGCTTTCAACCCTCACTTCTATAGGTTGAAGCATGGGGGATCTTTGGACCGGTTGGAAAAAAGGACGCAACTTGTGCTCCTCACGCCCCCCCCGTGGGCGCCGGGAGCACCGCCCCAGATCCCAGCGGCCAGGCGCCTCCCTGCTCCCTCCCCTCTGCCGCCGCTGGCCAGGGTGAAGGGAATATGCCCTGAGAGGCAATAATAAAGTATTTATTATGTGTATTCCAAGTATATGATAGATGTTTATTTTGCATGCTATAATTGTATTAATACGGAAACGTTAATACATGTGTGTTTAATAAACAAACAGAAAGTTCCTAGTTATGCCTCTCTCATAAACTAGCTCGTTGATTAACAAGATGATCAAGGTTTCCTGATCATGGACATTGGATGTTGTTAATAACGGGATCACAACATTAGTGTAATGGTGTGATGAACATTCATCCGAAGTATAGCATTACGATCAAAGTCATTGAGTTTATATTGCTATAACAACTTACGAAGTGATCCTAATCCTTAGACCATGAGATCATGTCAATCACTAACACCGGAAGAGTTTCTTGATAACATCAAACGTCACACCGTAACAGGGTGATTATAAAGATGGATTCAGAACTAATAAAGTGTTATGTTGAGGCTCATGGATCGAGAGTGGAATTTGTTCATCCCGATGACGGATAGATATACTCTGGGCCCTCTCGGTGATATCACATTGATTAGCTTGCAAGCAAGTGATTTGATCACTAGAATGTTATATCACAGGAACGAGAAAAGAGTGCATGTCGGTAACGAGATCAAACTAGGTATGGAGATACCGATGATAGAATCTCGGACATGTAATATATCGTGAAACAAAGGGATTAAGATACTAGCGTTAAAGGTTTCGACGATCACAAGAAAGTCATCGTTGAATGTGTGGGAGTCAGTATGGGTCTCCATATCCCGCTTCTGATTATTGATCCGAGAGGGGTCTCGATCATGTCCGTATTATTCACGAACCGTAGGGTGACACACTTAAGAGACACCGACATCCAATTGGAGCAAATGTTTCATGCCGAAAGAATGAATAAGCGCAGGAATTTATTTCACTAGATACCGAAACAGGTTTTCGGGTGAAATTGCATAAAGTGGTTATGCATGTGATATAGAATTCTAGCAAGGGGTTATTTGTGAATGTTTGTCATTAAAGTAATTGACAAAATTCTGAATAAAATAAAAGAGTTTTATTTAATGAGAGTTTGCATTAAATTTGGTGGAAATTTAATGGGAATTTGAGTGGACTTTTGAGTGGAGGGATTTTAAAGGGCATTTTGTGAGTGGAGTGTCCACCCACATGAATGAAGGAGGGGAGGGGGCAGCCCCCATGGCCGGCGGCCACCCCCTTGGGTGCCCCCCTCCTCCTATAAAAGGAGCCCCCCTCCTCACTTGTCTCTCACACCTCCTCGTGAAGGATCTCTCTCCCCCTCTAGAATTTATCCCCCATGGTCTCGGACTAGCGAGATACATGTTCCCGGTGGCTATTCGGCAAAAAAGAGTTGTGCTTCCGCTGCATCTCTGGAGCGAGGAGGCGGAGGTTGCTCGGTGCCTCGAACGTGTGTGCGAGCACGGATGCGCTGCTGATTTGCGGCGCTAGGACTTCCTCTCGATCTTGAGATCGGCAAGAGATCGTCTACATCAACCACGAGTTGAACTCGTTAAGCTTTGTCGGTCTTCAAGGGTATATTCTCTACGGATATACATCCGCCCGTTGATTGTATTTAGTGGTATCAGAGCCGGATTGTGGTACCTACGAGTTACACACCCTATAGTGGTATCAGAGCCGGATCTATGCGTAGATACTTTACACGGGTAGTACACATATGAGTATGTGGGCGATGATGATCATGTTGTTGCTCCTTTGTTGTAATTTTGGATATTGGTGGCATAGTGGGATGAAGTGGCCCGGACAAACTTTACATGTCCTCGCACATGAGACCTGTTCCACGCTTGACATGCAACTAGTTTGCATAAGTGGCTAGCGGGTGTCTGTCTCTCCTACTATAGTCAATATCTATTTTGCAAGCGAGTTGTCAACAATTTGATTATCCTCGTTGTGGTTCATGTTCGTAGGTAAGAACGGTTCTATCTCGAAAGCCCTAAGCCACGTAAAACTTGCAATGGATAAATTAGAGGCGTCTAGTTTAGATTGTTGCTGGGCTAGTGTTATGATATGGTAGTGTTGTAAGTAGAAGTATGAGATGATACTCTTACAACACACATAGCGTGTAAAATCCATAGACCTTGGATTTACACATATAGGTATGATAGTGATCATACCACGATGCACATGATAGAGATCATCTGCGGGAACCATATAATTTCACTAATAAACATATGATGTTTGATAGCATCTTATATTGCTTGTTTAGCGCTTTGTTAGCATAATAAGATGATCCCTCATTTAAATATCAAGACAAGAATGTGTTCTTCCTTTAGTATGCACCGATTATGTTTTCGTCGCTCCAAGACATCACGTGATGATCGGGTGTTCTTGGATCCACGACCATATTTCGGGTGTAAAACAGTTACACACGCGAATACTAAGGTTCTAACTTGGAGAGCCTAGCATGTACAAACATTGCCTCGGAACACGGACCGAAAGGTTAAGCATGAGTCATATAGTTGATATGATGCACATTTGATGCTCGCCTTTGAAGCTATACCGACTCACGTGATGATCGGACTTGGTGTAGTGGATTTGGTTCATGTAATCACCAAAAAGGCACGAGGGATGTCGTTTTTGAGTGGGAGTTCATTCGATTAGTTGAACTCAATCTATCATACACTTAGTATAAACTTTACAAATTCTGTTGTAGATGGCACCACCTGCTTTTAATTTCAATGTGTTCATGGAAAAAGAGAAACTAGCAACGAACGGTAGCAACTTTACCGAATGGGCCATGAATTTGAGGATACTCCTCTCTGCTGCACAAAAGCAATATGTGCTAGAAGCGCCGTTAGGCCCCCCACCTTTAGATGATGCCCCTGACGAGGAGAAGAATGTCTATCAGACTCGTCAGGAGGACCACAACTTAGTTCATTGCGGCATATTGTATGGGCTAGATCCGAAACTTCGAAAGCGTTTCAAAAACGGCAATGCATTTGATACAATGGGTGAGTTGAAATTTTCGACACACATGCTGCTGTAGAGAGCTACAACGCTTCAGAAAAGTTCTTTAGCTGCATGATGGAAGAGCACATCTCCGTTAGTGAGCATGTACTCAAGATGTCGGGTTACGCCGATAAGCTTGTGTCCTTGGGAATATCGATTCCCATTGACTTAGGCATCCATCATGTTCTGCAGTCTCTGCCACCTAACTATAAGAGCTTCGTGATGAACTATAATATGAAAGGCATGAAGAAGTCTCTCCCCGAGCTTCTGTCAATGCTTAAAACTGCAGAAGTGGAGATAAAAAAGGAACATCAAGTGTTGATGATCAATAGGAACACTGGTTTCAAGAAAGACAAGAAGGGAAAACGGAAGGGAAGTAAGGGCGGCAAGCCTGTTGCCGCGCCTGAAAAGAAACCCCGAGTTGGACCGAAGTCTGATTCCGAGTGCTACTATTGTAAGGGGACTGGCCACTGGAAGCGCAACTGCCCCAAGTATCTGGCAGAAAAGAAGGCCGGCAAGGCAACCAAAGGTATATATGATATACATGTTATTGATGTGTACTTGACTAGTGCTCGCAGTAGCACCTGGGTATTTGATACCGGTTCAGTTGCTAATATTTGTAACTCGAATCAGGGGCTGCGGAACATGCGACCGCTAGCAAGGGGTGAGGTCAAGATGCGTGTCGACAATGGATCAAGGGTTGATGTGATCGCCGTCGGAACGCTGCCTCTCCACTTACCGTCGGGATTAGTTATAAACTTGAATAAATGTTATCTAGTGCCTGCACTGAGCATGAACATTGTATCTGGATCGTGTTTGATGCGAAGTGGTTATTCATTTAAATCCGAGAACAATGGTTGTTCCATTTATATGAATGAAATCTTTTATGGTCATGCACCGATGATGAATGGTTTATTTATATTAGATCTCGAAGATAATGTTACACATATTCATAATGTTGATGCTAAAAGGATTAAACTTAATGATGATATATCCGCATATATGTGGCACTGCCGTCTAGGTCATATTGGCGTTAAACGCATGAAGAAGCTCCATTCGGATGGACTTTTGGAATCACTTGATTATGAATCATTTGATACATGTGAGCCATGCCTTATGGGCAAGATGACTAGAACGCCGTTTTCCGGTTCAATGGAACGGGCGACAGATTTATTGGAAATCATACATTCTGATGTATGTGGTCCAATGAGTGTGTCGGCGCGAGGTGGATATCGTTATTTTGTTACTTTCACAGATGATTTGAGTAGATACGATTATATCTACTTGATGAAACACAAGTCTGAAACCTTTGAAAAGTTCAAGGAATTTCAGAATGAAGTGGAAAATCATCGTAATAGAAAGATCAAATTTCTACGTTCCGACCGTGGAGGTGAGTATCTAAGTTACGAGTTTAGCACTCACATGAAAGAGTGTGGAATTGTTTCACAACTCACACCTGCCGGAACACCACAGCGAAATGGTGTGTCGGAACGTCGTAATCGTACTTTATTAGATATGGTTCGATCTATGATGTCTCTGACGGACTTGACGTTGTCATTTTGGGGTTATGCACTAGAAACTGCTGCATTCACTTTAAATCGGGCACCATCTAAATCCGTTGAAAAGACACCGTATGAATTGTGGTTTGGAAACAAACCTAAGCTGTCATTTCTTAAAGTTTGGGGATGCGATGTTTATGTGAAGAAACTTCAACCGGATAAACTCGAACCCAAAGCGGAAAAATGCGTCTTCATAGGATACCCTAAAGAAACTATTGGGTATTCCTTCTATCACAGATCCGAGGGCAAGGTTTTTGTTGCCAAGAATGGATCCTTTCTAGAGAAAGAGTTTCTCGCGAAAGGTGTGAGTAGTCGGAAGGTAGAACTCGAAGAGGTTGTGGAACCTTCTCTTCAAAGTATGGCGAGTAGCGCAGCGCCGGAAGTTGTTCCGGAGTTGGCTCCACCTGTTGAAGAGGGAACTAATGATAATGATCATGAAACTCCGAAAGAGAGTACTACCGAACCTCGCAGGTCAAACAGGACGCGTGCAGCTCCCGAGCTGTACGGAAATCCTGTCATGAATTTCATGGTTGATGAAAATGATGACCCTGCGACGTATGAAGAAGCGATGATGAGCCCGGATTCCAATAAATGGTTATAAGCCATGAAATCCGAGATGGAATCCATGTATGAAAATCAAGTTTGGAACTTGGTGGAATTACCTCACGACCGAAAGGCCGTGGGGAACAAATTGATTTTCAAAAGGAAAACTGATGCTGATGGTAATGTGACCGTCTATAAAGCTCGACTTGTCGCAAAGGGGTTTCGACAAATTCAAGGAGTTGACTACGATGAGACTTTCTCTCCCGTAGCGATGCTAAAGTCAGTTAGGATTATGTTAGCAATTGCTGCATATTTCGATTATGAGATATGGTTGATGGATGTCAAAACCGCGTTTCTCAATGGTAATATTGAAGAAGAGTTGTATATGATACAACCAAAGGGTTTTGTCGATCCTAAGGATGCTAACAAGGTGTGCAAGCTTCAGCGATCCATCTATGGATTGAAGCAAGCATCACGAAGTTGGAATCTCCGCTTTGATGAGGTGATCAAAGAGTTTGGATTTGTCCAAACTTATGGAGAAGCTTGTATTTACAAGAAAGTGAGTGGGAGCAATGTGTCATTTCTGATATTATATGTGGATGACATATTATTGATCGGAAATGATATAGATCTTTTAAACAGTGTTAAAAGTTATCTAAACAGCAAATTTTCAATGAAGGACCTAGGTGAAGCGTCATACATATTAGGCATAAAGATCTATAGAGATAGATCTAGGCGCCTAATAGGGCTATCGCAAAGTACATACCTTGATAAGATTTTAAAGAAGTTTAAAATGGACGGAAGTAAGAAGGGGTTCTTACCTATGTTGCAAGGCAAGACATTGAGTAAGACTCAAAGTCCGGCTTCGGCGGAAGAAAGAGAGATAATGGACAAAGTCCCCTATGCTTCAGCCATAGGCTCTATAATGTACGCCATGCTATGTACAAGACCGGATGTGGCACATGCTATTAGTTTGACTAGTAGGTACCAATCGGATCCAGGTTCGGAACACTGGATAGCGGTCAAGAATATCCTTAAGTACTTACGAAGAACTAAGGATATGTTTCTTGTATACGGAGGTGAAGAAGAGCTCGTCGCTAAGTGTTATGTCGACGCTAGCTTTGACACCGATCCGGATGACTCTAAGTCTCAATCCGGATACGTATTTCTCATGAATGGCGGAGCGGTTAGTTGGAGGATCTCCAAACAACCTGTGGTAGCGGAATCAACAACGGAGGCCGAATATGTTGCTGCTTCAGAAGCGGCTCAGGAAGCAGTTTGGATGAAGGAGTTCATATCCGAACTAGGAGTGGTGGCAAACGCGTTGGACCCAATGGTGATCTATTGTGACAACAATGGTGCCATTGCCAATGCCAAAGAGCCAAGGTCTCACAAGCATTCCAACCATATTAAGCGCCGGTTTCACTCCATCCGCGAGCATGTCAAGGATGGAGATATAGATATTTGTAAAGTACATACGGATCTCAATATAGCAGATCCGTTGACTAAAAATCTCCCTAGAGCAAAACATGATCAACACCAGAACTCAATGGGTGTTAGATTTATCACTATGTAACTATATTATTGTCTCTAGTGCAAGTGGGAGACTGAAGGGAATATGCCCTAAGAGGCAATAATAAAGTGTTTATTATGTGTATTCCAAGTATATGATAGATGTTTATTTTGCATGCTATAATTGTATTAATACGGAAACGTTAATACATGTGTGTTTAATAAACAAACAAAAAGTTCCTAGTTATGCCTCTCTCATAAACTAGCTCGTTGATTAACAAGATGATCAAGGTTTCTTGATCATGGACATTGGATGTTGTTAATAACGGGATCACAACATTAGTGTAATGGTGTGATGAACATTCATCCGAAGTATAGCATTACGATCAAAGTCATTGAGTTTATATTGCTATAACAACTTACGAAGTGATCCTAATCCTTAGACCATGAGATCATGTCAATCACTAACACCGGAAGAGTTTCTTGATAACATCAAACGTCACACCGTAACAGGGTGATTATAAAGATGGATTCAGAACTAATAAAGTGTTATGTTGAGGCTCATGGATCGAGAGTGGAATTTGTTCATCCCGATGACGGATAGATATACTCTGGGCCCTCTCGGTGATATCACATTGATTCGCTTGCAAGCAAGTGATTTGATCACTAGAATGTTATATCACAGGAACGAGAAAAGAGTGCATGTCGGTAACGATATCAAACTAGGTATGGAGATACCGATAATCGGATCTCGGACATGTAATACATCGTGAAACAAAGGGATTAAGATACTAGCGTAAAAGGTTCCGACGATCACAAGAAAGTCATCGTTGAATGTGTGGGAGTCAGTATGGGTCTCCAGATCCCGCTTCTGATTATTGATCCGAGAGGGGTCTCGATCATGTCCGCATTATTCACGAACCGTAGGGTGACACACTTAAGAGACACCGACATCCAATTGGAGCAAATGTTTCATGCCGAAAGAATGAACAAGCGAAGGAATTTATTTCACTAGATACCAAAACAGGTTTTCGGGTGAAATTGCATAAAGTGGTTATGCATGTGAAATAGAATTCTATCAAGGGGTTATTTGTGAATGTTTGTCATTAAAGTAATTGACAAAATTCTGAATAAAATAAAAGAGTTTTATTTAATGAGAGTTTGCATTAAATTTGGTGGAAATTTAATGGGAATTTGAGTGGACTTTTGAGTGGAGGGATTTTAAAGGGCATTTTGTGAGTGGAGTGTCCACCCACATGAATGAAGGAGGGGAGGGGGCAGCCCCCATGGCCGGCGGCCACCCCCTTGGGTGCCCCCTCCTCCTATAAAAGGAGCCCCCCTCCTCACTTGTCTCTCACACCTCCTCGTGAAGGATCTCTCTCCCCCTCTAGAATTTATCCCCCATTGTCTCGGACTAGCGAGATACATGTTCCCGGTGGCTATTCGGCAAGAAAGAGTTGTGCTTCCGTTGCATCGCTGGAGCGAGGAGGCGGAGGTTGCTCGGTGCCTCGAACGTGTGTGCGAGCACGGATGCACTGCTGATTTGCGGCGCTAGGACTTCCTCTCGATATTGAGATCGGCAAGAGATCGTCTACATCAACCACGAGTTGAACTCGTTAAGCTTTGTCGGTCTTCAAGGGTATGTTCTCTACGGATATACATCCGCCCGTTGATTGTATCTAGTAGATAGATCTTGGTATATAGTTCACATCGTAGGAAAATTTTTGTTTTCTATGCTGCGAACCCTACACAGGGCCGCCGGGCAAAGCCCCGGTGGCGCCGGCAGCGGCGGACTTGTCCTTCCCCGGGCGTGTGGCGGGGAGATCGGGGGCTCTCCTGCCTGGCGGCGGTGCACCATGGTGGAAGCTCGGATGCTTGGCGACGGGGGTCTGGTCCTGGCGCGTGCGAGTGGCGGCGTGCGGCATGGCGGCGGCACCTCCTCTCTCGGCTACAAGGGCGGCCCTAGCGGCGCGGGCTCCGTGTGAGCTCGGCCCGAGCTCCGGCGGCGGCCATGGCGGTCTGCCAATGCAGCAGCAGCGGGATTGGGCCTGCGCGGGTTGCAGGTATTCGTTGGCGTCGGAGGCATGGATGAAGCATCGCGGCGATGGAGCTAAGGGGGCCGATCTGGGTCTGATCTGGGCCTGGCCGGCGGGCCGGGCCTGATCTAGACCTACTCTGGCCCTATTTGGTTCTGCTACTTCGTCCGGACGGCACTCACCCCTGGTGATGGAGGGTAGTTCCCCTCCCCCATGCCGTCGGGGTGTCTTGATGTTTGCATGCCTGCAAGACCTATCCGTCCCTCTCGTCGGCGATGCGCTGTGTCCTTGGTCAGGAGCTTTGGCTAGAGTTCATGGATGCCGGGGTGGCGGCCCCGGAAGGTGGACTGCGCGGGCGTCTCTTCGGCGAGTGTCGTGTCAGTGGTGGTGGTTCCTTCCCTTGGTCATGTAGATGGCAAGGAGAGGGCGTTGGGAGGATTTGGTGTTGGCGGCTCTTCGGCTTCAACAACTCCCAGATCGTGTGTCGGATGCCTATCTTGGGGACAACGGGCGTGGAAGAAGACGGGGAGCGGTACGAAGGTTTTTCCGGGCGAAAGCTCAGTGCTTCGGCACCATCGGCGGTGATGCCTGTGGGTACCGTTACCCTCTTGGGGGCGCCGATGTGGCTACCTTCCTCACGTCAGGGCTCCGGGTGAAAACCCTTGACCGTTGGTCTCGGCGGCGTCGGCGCGGTGCGTCGTTACCCTCTTGGGGGCGTCGTCGTGGAGCCCCGATTCATCCCGGTCTCGGCCCTTTGTCTGGTGACAAGTTTAGGTTTTTCGTGTTTTTCACGTTTATTTTGATCTGCTTTGTATAAGGGGACTCCCCTTCACCTTGTATCTGTTCGGCCGATATGGCTTTATATTCTATAAAGCGGGGCAAAAGCCTATTTCGAGGTTGAAGCACGGGTTGAGAGTTGGACCCTCAATTTTTTTTGAGGGTTCGAGAATTTAGAAGTTTTAGTTTACGAAAATTGAACCCTTAAACTGTAAAAAAGCGGTTGGAAAGGTTTATGGGCTCTAACTGCCCCCGTTCCCTTTCATGTCCATTTCCGTAGATTGGAGTTGCCGAGCTGCCTGCAGGTGATTGGACTGCCTTGCTGGTATGTTTTCAACTGGTTGCTGGTGTTCAACACCTTTGTCCTCCTTTCATGGTAAGATTGCAAAAACCTATTGAAAATGTCAACTTCAATTGTTCCTACTCCCTAGTAACTTCAGTTGTGTATGTGCAACCTAGTTCTGATTTAGGTTCACCTTTTCCTTAAAATAATTAAAGCTCTCTTTCATTAAGTGCTGCTATTCAAAAACATTGTCTTGGTGGTAGTATCATTACTTGAACTGTAACATATATTTGTTAGTATATAACTGCTCACACTATCGTTTGAGTAAAACCAGTGCCTGTTACTCTGATTGTTTTTTAATTTGCACAGCCATAAATAATTATTTTATATATTGCGGGCTAGGCTTAGTGTTGGAGATTTTGTTACTTGACTATCAAGTGGTTTGTGCACTTCGGGATATTTGTTGACGTAGATCTAGTTCTTGTGTTGGACATTTTTGTTTAAAATTTAGCAGCCAATTGTTTCTTTTACAGATTAGTACATGCCATGCATTCAGGTTCAGCAGCAGGAACTGGGAAGAGCCTTGGGATGAAAACATCCGAAACTGAATGGTTAGGTAAACTGAATAGAGCTAAAAGTATCATAATGCTATACATGTTCTAGGAGCTGATGTTGTCATTTCCAGGTTGTAGGTGCTAAAGTTATTCAGTTGGATTACAATAATAACCAGTTCACTTAAAGATCTGAAGGTAATGGATGGTCCCACCTCTCGCCCTCATATTTTTCCGCGTGTTAATAAGTTGGTAGTCTCAGTTTCTTTTTATCTCAGAAATTTCGTGGGGTGAATAGGTTCTCATAACTATCGATTACAATCTCTTGTATGTTAACCATTATATGTTAAATACGTACATAATGCTCATGTTACAAATGGGGGATTTTTTCCCAACGGAGCAAATGGGGCTTTACCTATGAGGCAGCCCTTGAAGCCATTGATCATGGAATTGCATACTTTTGAACAAGATCTAGTATCTTTTGTACAACAAGGAAAACTACTAAAATATTTTTTAGCTATAGAAGGAGAAAAACAATCCCCATCAGAACAAGGCAAGAGACACATTTTGCTTTAGAGACAGGAAAATCGATGACGATGAGCATACAAGCTTATTGTGAGTTTACACTGGATATGAATAATAATAAAAAGCTAAAAACTAAGAAGCCATGACGAGAAGTATCAGAAGAAACTTTTCACTAAGGTAACTGGGTGCATAATTCTCTAGAAGTTTATTTATTTGAGCTCAAATCATTACTAAGCTGGATTACCGTGGATATCTTGCAGACACAATGTACTCTTCTTCCATGCTATAGGTGGACTAGCGCGGATATCTTGCAGACACAATGTACTCTTCTTCCATGATATACTGCCTGCTAGTAAATTCCTCCCTGCATTCTAATGGGGATATTTCGGTGACATCACCATTCACATGAAATCCATTGGGTGATTTTGCGGCTTCTAGTCTCAACTCTACCTGTCTCATAGTTGGCCTTTCCTCATCTCTTAATTTTACACATGCTACCGCAATTCCGGCGATCTCTTCCATTTCGTTGCCAACCTCACTCATAACTTGTGAATCTAATATTTGCATCAAATTTCCTCATGCAAATAATGTAGCAAAATGTGCCACAAGACCATTGCCTTCAGAAGCTACATAGGTAAATGGCTTCTTTCTAGTCATCAACTCTATAAGCATAACACCAAAGCTATAAACATCACTTTTCTCCGTGAGGCGCCGTGTATGCATGTACATCGGGTCCAGATATCCTAGTGTACCTTGCACCTTTGTTGTTATACCTGATTTCTCCAATGGGATGTACCTTGAAGCTCCGAAGTCTGCTACCTTTGCCGTTAGATTATCATTCAAAAGTATGTTGGCAGGCTTGACATCTCTATGGATGATAGGTACCGAAGCTGTTGAGTGAAGATAGGCTAGAGATTTAGCTGTTTCAATTGCTATCCGTAGCCTATCATCCCATGATAATGATCTTCGTCCCTCAACATGGAGATGATCATACAGAGTACCATTGGATATGAACTCATAGACCAACAATGGGACTTCTGTTTCAAGGCAGCAACCATATAGTTTTACTACATTCCTATGGTTTATTTGTGATAGGATAGCAACCTCATTAATAAACTCATCAATCTCCCTTTGAACCACCATCTTTGGTTTCTTGATGGCTACAACATGGAGGTCCGACAAAATCCCTTTATAGACTATACCATGCCCACCACCACCAAGTTCACGAGATTTATCAAAATTATTTGTTGCTTTCTCTAGCTCTTCCAAGGTTATGATCATTTTCTCCGTAATATCAGCTCTTTGAGATACCAATTGTTGTAGCAACTGCCCGCGGTTTTGCTCGAAGTACTTCCGTTTTAACATTTGTGCCCTTCGGAACTTAAATTTGTATGAAATATAGTATGCAATGAGGACCAAAATTACGAGTCCTGCCCCACTAGCAGCTCCAATAATGATGCTTTTTCCTGAAAAAATACACATTGTCATTCATTTTATCTTATATGTGTATAAATACCATGCGTAAATATTTTTCAAAAAGTGCTTTCAAAGTATGTTGTTCTATTAGGTATCGATATAATATACTCAATAGAAGCTAGTGATCTTTGTTGTGTTTTGGAAGTCATGCGGTACAATTTTTTGTGGTTTGGTCCTGAAATTAATGGCTTGATATTTTGTTTTCCTGGTACCGGTGACTATATTTTTATTTGAATTTCACATTCATCTACTTTTAGTACCTAGTACGCTGTTTTTTGTAATAATATGTTAGTAGGAAATTGTGAATTTAACATAACATTCCTGTTTAAAAATCCAATGGTAATTATTTAATTACAAATCCAAATATCTTTAATACGTTGCTAGTCGAAGTATGGATTCTTTATTGTAGGCTGTTAGAAATATATCTTTTTGTGATAAATGTGATAAAAAGATTTTTTTAAGTGACCAAAATAAATTGTTACCATAGTAAATTGTCCAAGCTAGGAACACATTTTTCTTAAAGGTATATATTTCTGAGAGGGGTGGTACAAATGCGTAGTATCCTCGATCTACACATAACTAACAGATTTGGATGTGAATGAATGAAATTATTGGTTGAGAAGATTCGGTCAAATTTTAGTACTACCTCGGTTCCAAAACATAAGATGTTTTGGTATGATAAAATAGTGTACCAAGACATATCATATATTGGAACAGAGGTTGCACTAATAATCAAAGAATAATACCATAATGAAGAATTAATGTAGACACGAAAAATGAAGTTGAACATTTGTTGCTTACCTTTGAAGGACTTGGTGCGGTCATCTGGAGACAAGAAAATAAAAGGTGAAATTAGTGTCTGTGCATGTGCTTGCTCTTATTGGTAGCACGTAATCGATGAAATGGATGTATGGAGCGTACCTTTGCATCCGTTGGGGATGTATCACTACCGGAAATCGAGATTTTGTTGGGTATTTTTTACTTTGCCGAGTGTTTAATTTCCGGACACTCGGCAAACATCTCTTTACCGTGTATCGTACATATGACACTCGGCAAAAAGGCCATTCACAGCAAAGACACCTCTTTGCCGTGTATGCACAGAGAAAACACCCGGTAAAGAATCACATACACGGTAAAGTTCGTACAAACACTCGGCAAAAGATGGATACACGGCAAACCGTCCTGCCACGTGTATTCCCCGCCCGCGGTTGACGGCGCAGCTTACGGCGTTACAGTTTACCGAGTGTCGGCAAAAGTATACACAGTAAAAGTACGCGCCAAATTTCTTCTCCCGCGCGCGCCAAGAACATAGCGTTTGAAACACCCCACTTTGCTGTGTGTTAGTTTACAACACTCGGTAAAGATGTAATTTGCTGTGTGTTAGTTTACAACACTCGGTAAAGATGTAATTTGCTGTGTATCTTAGCTTTTGCCGAGTGTTTACGTCAGGTACACGGTAAAGTAGTAACAAAATGGGATTTGGGCTGAGGTGGGTCTATGTTGAAATTAGCTAGGCTCAAGCCTCGCTAAACTTGAAGGTTTCACATGGTTTGAATTTCTTATGCCCGTTTCAAACTAGGCCTGCAGATCAGGGTTCCACAGCAAACCGCGCTCCGGGGCATCGGAATACCTCAAGGACCTGCATGTGGCCCTAGCACATGCATGAGAGTGTGGTGCTATGTTGAAACATACGAAACCTACTAGTCTCCGGGTGTGCTTGCATGTGTCCTCCCTCGCATGCATGCGCTCTAACCTAGAAGCGAAGGTTCTGAACTTGTATAAGGGGTAAACTCCCTGTTCCGGTGAAACCGGGTAGGATAGTGCCCCACCTTGTGAAACAACATGGTTTTACATTATCCTATGACCTAAACAAACACAAAACAAGAGAGAGGTATGTCGGGCTACCCCCGTCAGAAGAATGTCTAAGGGGGTAGACGATTCGAGGCCCGCAGATCAGGGTTCCGCAATAAACCGCGCTCCGGGGCATCGGAATACCTCAAGGACCTGCATGTGGCCCTAGCACATGCATGAGAGTGTGGTGCTATGTTGAAACATACAAAACCTACTAGTCTCCGGGTGTGCTTGCATGTGTCCTCCCTCGCATGCATGCGCTCTAACCTAGAAGCGAAGGTTCTGAACTTGTATAAGGGGTAAAGTCCCTGTTCCGGTGAAACCGGGTAGGATAGTGCCCCACCTTGTGAAACAACATGGTTTTACATTATCCTATGACCTAAACAAACACAAAACAAGAGAGAGGTATGTCGGGCTACCCCCGTCAGAAGAATGTCTAAGGGGGTAGACGATTCGAGGCCCGCAGATCAGGGTTCCGCAACAAACCGCGCTCCGGGGCATCGGAATACCTCAAGGACCTGCATGTGGCCCTAGCACATGCATGAGAGTGTGGTGCTATGTTGAAACATACAAAACCTACTAGTCTCCGGGTGTGCTTGCATGTGTCCTCCCTCGCATGCATGCGCTCTAACCTAGAAGCGAAGGTTCTGAACTTGTATAAGGGGTAAAGTCCCTGTTCCGGTGAAACCGGGTAGGATAGTGCCCCACCTTGTGAAACAACATGTTTTTACATTATCCTATGACCTAAACAAACACAAAACAAGAGAGAGGTATGCCGGGCTACCCCCGTCAGAAGAATGTCTAGGGGGGTAGACGATCCGAGGCCCGCAGATCAGGGTTCCGCAACAAACCGCGCTCCGGGGCATCGGAATACCTCAAGGACCTGCATGTGGCCCTAGCACATGCATGAGAGTGTGGTGCTATGTTGAAACATACAAAACCTACTAGTCTCCGGGTGTGCTTGCATGTGTCCTCCCTCGCATGCATGCGCTCTAACCTAGAAGCGAAGGTTCTGAACTTGTATAAGGGGTAAAGTCCCTGTTCCGGTGAAACCGGGTAGGATAGTGCCCCACCTTGTGAAACAACATGGTTTTACATTATCCTATGACCTAAACAAACACAAAACAAGAGAGAGGTATGTCGGGCTACCCCCGTCAGAAGAATGTCTAAGGGGGTAGACGATTCGAGGCCCGCAGATCAGGGTTCCGCAACAAACCGCGCTCCGGGGCATCGGAATACCTCAAGGACCTGCATGTGGCCTTAGCACATGCATGAGAGTGTGGTGCTATGTTGAAACATACAAAACCTACTAGTCTCCGGGTGTGCTTGCATGTGTCCTCCCTCGCATGCATGCGCTCTAACCTAGAAGCGAAGGTTCTGAACTTGTATAAGGGGTAAAGTCCCTGTTCCGGTGAAACCGGGTAGGATAGTGCCCCACCTTGTGAAACAACATGGTTTTACATTATCCTATGACCTAAACAAACACAAAACAAGAGAGAGGTATGCCGGGCTACCCCCATCAGAAGAATGTCTAGGGGGGTAGACGATCCGAGGCCCGCAGATCAGGGTTCCGCAACAAACCGCGCTCCGGGGCATCGGAATACCTCAAGGACCTGCATGTGGCCCTAGCACATGCATGAGAGTGTGGTGCTATGTTGAAACATACAAAACCTACTAGTCTCCGGGTGTGCTTGCATGTGTCCTCCCTCGCATGCATGCGCTCTAACCTAGAAGCGAAGGATCTGAACTTGTATAAGGGGTAAAGTCCCTGTTCCGGTGAAACCGGGTAGGATAGTGCCCCACCTTGTGAAACAACATGGTTTTACATTATCCTATGAGCTAAACAAACACAAAACAAGAGAGATGTATGCCGGGCTACCCCCGTCAGAAGAATGTCTAGGGGGGTAGACGATCCGAGGACCGCAGATCAGGGTTCCGCAACAAACCGCGCTCCGGGGCATCGGAATACCTCAAGGACCTGCATGTGGCCCTAGCACATGCATGAGAGTGTGGTGCTATGTTGAAACATACAAAACCTACTAGTCTCCGGGTGTGCTTGCATGTGTCCTCCCTCGCATGCATGCGCTCTAACCTAGAAGCGAAGGTTCTGAACTTGTATAAGGGGTAAAGTCCCTGTTCCGGTGAAACCGGGTAGGATAGTGCCCCACCTTGTGAAACAACATGGTTTTACATTATCCTATGACCTAAACAAACACAAAACAAGAGAGAGGTATGTCGGGCTACCCCCGTCAGAAGAATGTCTAAGGGGGTAGACGATTCGAGGCCCGCAGATCAGGGTTCCGCAACAAACCGCGCTCCGGGGCATCGGAATACCTCAAGGACCTGCATGTGGCCCTAGCACATGCATGAGAGTGTGGTGCTATGTTGAAACATACAAAACCTACTAGTCTCCGGGTGTGCTTGCATGTGTCCTCCCTCGCATGCATGCGCTCTAACCTAGAAGCGAAGGTTCTGAACTTGTATAAGGGGTAAAGTCCCTGTTCCGGTGAAACCGGCTAGGATAGTGCCCCACCTTGTGAAACAACATGTTTTTACATTATCCTATGACCTAAACAAACACAAAACAAGAGAGAGGTATGCCGGGCTACCCCCGTCAGAAGAATGTCTAGGGGGGTAGACGATCCGAGGCCCGCAGATCAGGGTTCCGCAACAAACCGCGCTCCGGGGCATCGGAATACCTCAAGGACCTGCATGTGGCCCTAGCACATGCATGAGAGTGTGGTGCTATGTTGAAACATACAAAACCTACTAGTCTCCGGGTGTGCTTGCATGTGTCCTCCCTCGCATGCATGCGCTCTAACCTAGAAGCGAAGGTTCTGAACTTGTATAAGGGGTAAAGTCCCTGTTCCGGTGAAACCGGGTAGGATAGTGCCCCACCTTGTGAAACAACATGGTTTTACATTATCCTATGACCTAAACAAACACAAAACAAGAGAGAGGTATGTCGGGCTACCCCCGTCAGAAGAATGTCTAAGGGGGTAGACGATTCGAGGCCCGCAGATCAGGGTTCCGCAACAAACCGCGCTCCGGGGCATCGGAATACCTCAAGGACCTGCATGTGGCCTTAGCACATGCATGAGAGTGTGGTGCTATGTTGAAACATACAAAACCTACTAGTCTCCGGGTGTGCTTGCATGTGTCCTCCCTCGCATGCATGCGCTCTAACCTAGAAGCGAAGGTTCTGAACTTGTATAAGGGGTAAAGTCCCTGTTCCGGTGAAACCGGGTAGGATAGTGCCCCACCTTGTGAAACAACATGGTTTTACATTATCCTATGACCTAAACAAACACAAAACAAGAGAGAGGTATGCCGGGCTACCCCCATCAGAAGAATGTCTAGGGGGGTAGACGATCCGAGGCCCGCAGATCAGGGTTCCGCAACAAACCGCGCTCCGGGGCATCGGAATACCTCAAGGACCTGCATGTGGCCCTAGCACATGCATGAGAGTGTGGTGCTATGTTGAAACATACAAAACCTACTAGTCTCCGGGTGTGCTTGCATGTGTCCTCCCTCGCATGCATGCGCTCTAACCTAGAAGCGAAGGTTCTGAACTTGTATAAGGGGTAAAGTCCCTGTTCCGGTGAAACCGGGTAGGATAGTGCCCCACCTTGTGAAACAACATGGTTTTACATTATCCTATGACCTAAACAAACACAAAACAAGAGAGATGTATGCCGGGCTACCCCCGTCAGAAGAATGTCTAGGGGGGTAGACGATCCGAGGCCCGCAAATCAGGGTTCCGCAACAAACCGCGCTCCGGGGCATCGGAATACCTCAAGGACCTGCATGTGGCCCTAGCACATGCATGAGAGTGTGGTGCTATGTTGAAACATACAAAACCTACTAGTCTCCGGGTGTGCTTGCATGTGTCCTCCCTCGCATGCATGCGCTCTAACCTAGAAGCGAAGGTTCTGAACTTGTATAAGGGGTAAAGTCCCTGTTCCGGTGAAACCGGGTAGGATAGTGCCCCACCTTGTGAAACAACATGGTTTTACATTATCCTATGACCTAAACAAACACAAAACAAGAGAGAGGTATGCCGGGCTACCCCCATCAGAAGAATGTCTAGGGGGGTAGACGATCCGAGGCCCGCAGATCAGGGTTCCGCAACAAACCGTGCTCCGGGGCATCGGAATACCTCAAGGACCTGCATGTGGCCCTAGCACATGCATGAGAGTGTGGTGCTATGTTGAAACATACAAAACCTACTAGTCTCCGGGTGTGCTTGCATGTGTCCTCCCTCGCATGCATGCGCTCTAACCTAGAAGCGAAGGTTCTGAACTTGTATAAGGGGTAAAGTCCCTGTTCCGGTGAAACCGGGTAGGATAGTGCCCCACCTTGTGAAACAACATGGTTTTACATTATCCTATGACCTAAACAAACACAAAACAAGAGAGAGGTATGCCGGGCTACCCCCGTCAGAAGAATGTCTAGGGGGGTAAACGATCCGAGGCCCGCAGATCAGGGTTCCGCAACAAACCGCGCTCCGGGGCATCGGAATACCTCAAGGACCTGCATGTGGCCCTAGCACATGCATGAGAGTGTGGTGCTATGTTGAAACATACAAAACCTACTAGTCTCCGGGTGTGCTTGCATGTGTCCTCCCTCGCATGCATGCGCTCTAACCTAGAAGCGAAGGTTCTGAACTTGTATAAGGGGGAAAGTCCCTGTTCCGGTGAAACCGGGTAGGATAGTGCCCCACCTTGTGAAACAACATGGTTTTACATTATCCTATGACCTAAACAAACACAAAACAAGAGAGAGGTATGCCGGGCTACCCCCATCAGAAGAATGTCTAGGGGGGTAGACGATCCGAGGCCCGCAGATCAGGGTTCCGCAACAAACCGCGCTCCGGGGCATCGGAATACCTCAAGGACCTGCATGTGGCCCTAGCACATGCATGAGAGTGTGGTGCTATGTTGAAACATACAAAACCTACTAGTCTCCGGGTGCGCTTGCATGTGTCCTCCCTCGCATGCATGCGCTCTAACCTAGAAGCGAAGGTTCTGAACTTGTATAAGGGGTAAAGTCCCTGTTCCGGTGAAACCGGGTAGGATAGTGCCCCACCTTGTGAAACAACATGGTTTTACATTATCCTATGACCTAAACAAACACAAAACAAGAGAGAGGTATGTCGGGCTACCCCCGTCAGAAGAATGTCTAAGGGGGTAGACGATTCGAGGCCCGCAGATCAGGGTTCCGCAACAAACCGCGCTCCGGGGCATCGGAATACCTCAAGGACCTGCATGTGGCCCTAGCACATGCATGAGAGTGTGGTGCTATGTTGAAACATACAAAACCTACTAGTCTCCGGGTGTGCTTGCATGTGTCCTCCCTCGCATGCATGCGCTCTAACCTAGAAGCGAAGGTTCTGAACTTGTATAAGGGGTAAAGTCCCTGTTCCGGTGAAACCGGGTAGGATAGTGCCCCACCTTGTGAAACAACATGGTTTTACATTATCCTATGACCTAAACAAACACAAAACAAGAGAGAGGTATGCCGGGCTACCCCCATCAGAAGAATGTCTAGGGGGGTAGACGATCCGAGGCCCGCAGATCAGGGTTCCGCAACAAACCGCGCTCCGGGGCATCGGAATACCTCAAGGACCTGCATGTGGCCCTAGCACATGCATGAGAGTGTGGTGCTATGTTGAAACATACAAAACCTACTAGTCTCCGGGTGTGCTTGCATGTGTCCTCCCTCGCATGCATGCGCTCTAACCTAGAAGCGAAGGTTCTGAACTTGTATAAGGGGTAAAGTCCCTGTTCCGGTGAAACCGGGTAGGATAGTGCCCCACCTTGTGAAACAACATGGTTTTACATTATCCTATGACCTAAACAAACACAAAACAAGAGAGATGTATGCCGGGCTACCCCCGTCAGAAGAATGTCTAGGGGGGTAGACGATCCGAGGCCCGCAGATCAGGGTTCCGCAACAAACCGCGCTCCGGGGCATCGGAATACCTCAAGGACCTGCATGTGGCCCTAGCACATGCATGAGAGTGTGGTGCTATGTTGAAACATACAAAACCTACTAGTCTCCGGGTGTGCTTGCATGTGTCCTCCCTCGCATGCATGCGCTCTAACCTAGAAGCGAAGGTTCTGAACTTGTATAAGGGGGAAGTCCCTGTTCCGGTGAAACCGGGTAGGATAGTGCCCCACCTTGTGAAACAACATGGTTTTACATTATCCTATGACCTAAACAAACACAAAACAAGAGAGAGGTATGCCGGGCTACCCCCGTCAGAAGAATGTCTAGGGGGGTAGACGATCCGAGGCCCGCAGATCAGGGTTCCGCAACAAACCGCGCTCCGGGGCATCGGAATACCTCAAGGACCTGCATGTGGCCCTAGCACATGCATGAGAGTGTGGTGCTATGTTGAAACATACAAAACCTACTAGTCTCCGGGTGTGCTTGCATCTGTCCTCCCTCGCATGCATGCGCTCTAACCTAGAAGCGAAGGTTCTGAACTTGTATAAGGGGGAAAGTCCCTGTTCCGGTGAAACCGGGTAGGATAGTGCCCCACCTTGTGAAACAACATGGTTTTACATTATCCTATGACCTAAACAAACACAAAACAAGAGAGAGGTATGCCGGGCTACCCCCGTCAGAAGAATGTCTAGGGGGGTAGACGATCCGAGGCCCGCAGATCAGGGTTCCGCAACAAACCGCGCTCCGGGGCATCGGAATACCTCAAGGACCTGCATGTGGCCCTAGCACATGCATGAGAGTGTGGTGCTATGTTGAAACATACAAAACCTACTAGTCTCCGGGTGTGCTTGCATGTGTCCTCCCTCGCATGCATGCGCTCTAACCTAGAAGCGAAGGTTCTGAACTTGTATAAGGGGTAAAGTCTCTGTTCCGGTGAAACCGGGTAGGATAGTGCCCCACCTTGTGAAACAACATGGTTTTACATTATCCTATGACCTAAACAAACACAAAACAAGAGAGAGGTATGCCGGGCTACCCCCGTCAGAAGAATGTCTAGGGGGGTAGACGATCCGAGGCCCGCAGATCAGGGTTCCACAGCAAACCGCGCTCCGGGGCATCGGAATACCTCAAGGACCTGCATGTGGCCCTAGCACATGCATGAGAGTGTGGTGCTATGTTGAAACATACAAAACCTACTAGTCTCCGGGTGTGCTTGCATGTGTCCTCCCTCGCATGCATGCGCTCTAACCTAGAAGCGAAGGTTCTGAACTTGTATAAGGGGTAAAGTCCCTGTTCCGGTGAAACCGGGTAGGATAGTGCCCCACCTTGTGAAACAACATGGTTTTACATTATCCTATGACCTAAACAAACACAAAACAAGAGAGAGGTATGCCGGGCTACCCCCATCAGAAGAATGTCTAGGGGGGTAGACGATCCGAGGCCCGCAGATCAGGGTTCCGCAACAAACCGCGCTCCGGGGCATCGGAATACCTCAAGGACCTGCATGTGGCCCTAGCACATGCATGAGAGTGTGGTGCTATGTTGAAACATACAAAACCTACTAGTCTCCGGGTGTGCTTGCATGTGTCCTCCCTCGCATGCATGCGCTCTAACCTAGAAGCGAAGGTTCTGAACTTGTATAAGGGGGAAAGTCCCTGTTCCGGTGAAACCGGGTAGGATAGTGCCCCACCTTGTGAAACAACATGGTTTTACATTATCCTATGACCTAAACAAACACAAAACAAGAGAGAGGTATGTCGGGCTACCCCCGTCAGAAGAATGTCTAGGGGGGTAGACGATCCGAGGCCCGCAGATCAGGGTTCCACAGCAAACCGCGCTCCGGGGCATCGGAATACCTCAAGGACCTGCATGTGGCCCTAGCACATGCATGAGAGTGTGGTGCTATGTTGAAACATACAAAACCTACTAGTCTCCGGGTGTGCTTGCATGTGTCCTCCCTCGCATGCATGCGCTCTAACCTAGAAGCGAAGGTTCTGAACTTGTATAAGGGGTAAAGTCCCTGTTCCGGTGAAACCGGGTAGGATAGTGCCCCACCTTGTGAAACAACATGGTTTTACATTATCCTATGACCTAAACAAACACAAAACAAGAGAGAGGTATGCCGGGCTACCCCCATCAGAAGAATGTCTAGGGGGGTAGACGATCCGAGGCCCGCAGATCAGGGTTCCGCAACAAACCGCGCTCCGGGGCATCGGAATACCTCAAGGACCTGCATGTGGCCCTAGCACATGCATGAGAGTGTGGTGCTATGTTGAAACATACAAAACCTACTAGTCTCCGGGTGTGCTTGCATGTGTCCTCCCTCGCATGCATGCGCTCTAACCTAGAAGCGAAGGTTCTGAACTTGTATAAGGGGTAAAGTCCCTGTTCCGGTGAAACCGGGTAGGATAGTGCCCCACCTTGTGAAACAACATGGTTTTACATTATCCTATGACCTAAACAAACACAAAACAAGAGAGAGGTATGCCGGGCTACCCCCGTCAGAAGAATGTCTAGGGGGGTAGACGATCCGAGGCCCGCAGATCAGGGTTCCGCAACAAACCGCGCTCCGGGGCATCGGAATACCTCAAGGACCTGCATGTGGCCCTAGCACATGCATGAGAGTGTGGTGCTATGTTGAAACATACAAAACCTACTAGTCTCCGGGTGTGCTTGCATGTGTCCTCCCTCGCATGCATGCGCTCTAACCTAGAAGCGAAGGTTCTGAACTTGTATAAGGGGGAAAGTCCCTGTTCCGGTGAAACCGGGTAGGATATGCCCCACCTTGTGAAACAACATGGTTTTACATTATCCTATGACCTAAACAAACACAAAACAAGAGAGAGGTATGCCGGGCTACCCCCGTCAGAAGAATGTCTAGGGGGGTAGACGATCCGAGGCCTGCAGATCAGGGTTCCGCAGCAAACCGCGCTCCGGGGCATCGGAATACCTCAAGGACCTGCATGTGGCCCTAGCACATGCATGAGAGTGTGGTGCTATGTTGAAACATACAAAACCTACTAGTCTCCGGGTGTGCTTGCATGTGTCCTCCCTCGCATGCATGCGCTCTAACCTAGAAGCGAAGGTTCTGAACTTGTATAAGGGGGAAAGTCCCTGTTCCGGTGAAACCGGGTAGGATAGTGCCCCACCTTGTGAAACAACATGGTTTTACATTATCCTATGACCTAAACAAACACAAAACAAGAGAGAGGTATGCCGGGCTACCCCCGTCAGAAGAATGTCTAGGGGGGTAGACGATCCGAGGCCCGCAGATCAGGGTTCCGCAGCAAACCGCGCTCCGGGGCATCGGAATACCTCAAGGACCTGCATGTGGCCCTAGCACATGCATGAGAGTGTGGTGCTATGTTGAAACATACAAAACCTACTAGTCTCCGGGTGTGCTTGCATGTGTCCTCCCTCGCATGCATGCGCTCTAACCTAGAAGCGAAGGTTCTGAACTTGTATAAGGGGTAAAGTCCCTGTTTCGGTGAAACCGGGTAGGATAGTGCCCCACCTTGTGAAACAACATGGTTTTACATTATCCTATGACCTAAACAAACACAAAACAAGAGAGAGGTATGCCGGGCTACCCCCGTCAGAAGAATGTCTAGGGGGGTAGACGATCCGAGGCCCGCAGATCAGGGTTCCGCAACAAACCGCGCTCCGGGGCATCGGAATACCTCAAGGACCTGCATGTGGCCCTAGCACATGCATGAGAGTGTGGTGCTATGTTGAAACATACAAAACCTACTAGTCTCCGGGTGTGCTTGCATGTGTCCTCCCTCGCATGCATGCGCTCTAACCTAGAAGCGAAGGTTCTGAACTTGTATAAGGGGTAAAGTCTCTGTTCCGGTGAAACCGGGTAGGATAGTGCCCCACCTTGTGAAACAACATGGTTTTACATTATCCTATGACCTAAACAAACACAAAACAAGAGAGAGGTATGCCGGGCTACCCCCGTCAGAAGAATGTCTAGGGGGGTAGACGATCCGAGGCCCGCAGATCAGGGTTCCGCAACAAACCGCGCTCCGGGGCATCGGAATACCTCAAGGATCTGCATGTGGCCCTAGCACATGCATGAGAGTGTGGTGCTATGTTGAAACATACAAAACCTACTAGTCTCCGGGTGTGCTTGCATGTGTCCTCCCTCGCATGCATGCGCTCTAACCTAGAAGCGAAGGTTCTGAACTTGTATAAGGGGGAAAGTCCCTGTTCCGGTGAAACCGGGTAGGATAGTGCCCCACCTTGTGAAACAACATGGTTTTATTCGGGAAGGAGCGGGCCGACTGGATGTGGCCGCGGGGCCCACCTTGGCCAAATGCTCCATTCGGCAACGGCATGACCGAGTGGCCGAATTGGTCATGGCCTGACCGAGTGCATGTCATCTATTCCTCAATGCGGTGGTTTGTTTTCGTCCGAGGGTTGCCTTTTTCAATCGGTTTGGGGTTGGCCGATTACTTTTCAATCGGCTTGGCTGTGACCGATTGGAGTAATCGGTTTGCTCCTAGCCGATTGCATGTTGGCAGCCCATTAATAGCGGAGTCGGTGCGGTCTAGGCCGATTAAAGCGTGGTCGGCTTGGCCTAGACCGACAATATGCTAAATATCGAAATTTTAAATTTTGTGCAATACTTTTTGAATTAATTTTAAAAAATATATTATTAAAAATAAATTCGCAAGAACGCTTACAGTTTGATAAATAAATTGTATTTATGTCTGTTTTTTTGCTGGTACGGACAGTGTGTATGCTGTGTGTCATAGACACGAATACACGGTAAAGACAAACCCTAGATCGAACGAGTACACAAAGTCCAAATCGTAAACAGGTAAAAAAAAACGCACGCTCGCTCGCTCTCTGTCTCGCCCACATCCTCTCACCCCCGTGCGCGTTGCCGCCGCCCCCTTCTACACACCGCCGCCGCCGCGCTGCTGGGGGACCGCCGCCGCCGCGCTGCTGGGGACCGCCGCCGCGCTGCTCCGGACCGCCGCCGCCGCGCCGCTCCGGGCCGCCGCCGCCGTGCTGCCCTTCCTCCCCTGACCCGACAGCCGCCGCCGCCGCGCTGCTCCGGACCGCCGCCGCGCTGCCCTTCCTCCCCTGACTCGACCGCCGCCGTCGCCGCGCTGCTCCGGACCTCCGCCGCCGCGCTGCCCTTCCTCCCCTGACCCGACCGCCGCCGCCCAATGGATCCCGGGTAAGCCCCTGCCGCCGCCCTGCTCGGCCTAGCTCCCCGCAGCTGGGGACGCCCGTTCGGGCCTCTACTCCGGCCGGCCGTGGCCCCTGCTCCCTTGTGGACCTGCTGCGTCGACCGATCTTTCCCGTGTCGCCAACTCCCCGCTGGACGAGCTGCACCACCGAGGGCTCCACCATCAGGAAGAGAACCAGGAGCTCCACCATGGTAGTTGATTAATTCATGCAGATTTTGCTTCCTGCCAATGATTTTGTGTAGTAGATTAATTAATGTAGACTTTGTTCCATGCCAATGACACCAAGAGTTTAATTATAGTAAGCCAATGACATGATATTTTGTTCCATGCCAATGACACCGAGAGTTTAATTATAGTAAGCCAATGACAGTTTAATTAATGCATATTTTGTTCCATGCCTATTGTATTAACATATGTACAATAGCATTGCATTTACCTTGACAAAAAAATCATGGGTGTTTAAATTTCTGATTTCAAAACGCAGCTCTGCTTCGTCGAGGCAATGCTTCGAGTTTGACACCAGGACCGGAGTCGTAGGGCTTCTTCAAGGAGCATCTCGGATATTTCTCGACGATTAGATCACGCTTCAAGGGTAAAATTCATTCAAGTCTCTTGTACTTAATGTGGGTAGGTTTATTTCTGGTCTAGATAACCAAGTCAGTCACGATACCTAGGCGTCTCCCGTTCGGAAGGGCTACGCAAATAAATATGCATTAAATTGCATATTTATAGCCGTAACTCTTTCGGATTGTCCACGTTTTTGGACAACCCGAGGATGTGTAGATTGGGTATGTTTTCCATGCTTTGCTCTGCTCCGAGACCGGATTTTGGTGGCGCCTCCCCGTTGTTCTCCGGATGCACATCCTCTCGGCTTTTTTGCCGAAACGTGTATCGGGAGAACAGCGGGGAGGTGCTGCCGAAATTCTGTCTTGGTTCAGGGTATAGCATGGAGAACATATCCAATCTACACATCTTCAGGTGGGATTAAGTCCTTTACCTATTAGAGAGATATATAGGTGGATGCATGCCGTAAAACATGATTTTGCTCGAATTAAATGGACTACAAATTTGTAAATTAAATGCATTATATGCTTGTTTTGGTACTTCGTAGAGGATGGAGAATCGGCGTGCCTGGATGTACAATGGCCGACTCAGTCAGGCGAAAATGACCACAGAATGGAAGGAAAAGACCAACAAGTTCTTGGAAGTAGCGTTTGATGGCACTAGTAGAGCTTTCTGTCCGTGCAAAATATGTCATAACAAGAATCGATTGACAAAGACACAAGTGGGTGAACACCTTTGCAAAAATGGGTTCACGCCAATGTACACCACTTGGGATTTCCATGGCGAGTCAAAATCAAAACGTGCGAGAAATGATGTTGATGAGGCAGAGCAGAGCACACAAAGTCATGGCATGGGAGAATTTGATACTGGGATTGACCGATGCATGGCTGACTTCCGCAATGCGGTTGCGCCTGAAGATCCAGATGTAGGGGATACACAGGAGGAGGCGGAGCAAAGCACAAAGAAGTACTATGATACTTTGTTTGCGAACCAGAAACCCCTTCATGCTAACACTGAGGTGACCCAACTTGATGCCATTGCACGTCTAATGGCGTTCAAGAGCGATAGAAACTTGAGTAGAGATGGTTTTGATGATCTCTTAGTCGTTGTTGGGAGCCTTATGCCGCAAGGTCACTTGTTTCCCAAGACCATGTACGAGGCGAACAAAATCCTCTCTGGACTTAAGATGTCATACGAGCAGATAGATGCTTGTCCAAAGGGATGCATGTTATTTAGGAAAGAACATGAGAACTCAAAATATTGTGTCAAGTGCAAATCATCTAGGTATATGGAGGTTGACACTGGTGATGGTCAGAAGCGCCAGACTGGGGTTGCCCAAAAGATCCTTCGGTATCTTCCATTCATACCAAGGATCCAACGGCTCTTTATGAACGTGGAAACTGCCCAACAGATGAGATGGCCCACACTAGGCAAAAGAAGTAATCCAGAAAAGATGATACATCCATCAGATGGTTCAGCATGGAAGAACTTCGCTAAAAAGTACCCCAAGGAAGCGGGCAACGAGAGGAGTGTAGCAATTGGGATATCAACTGATGGGTTCAATCCCTTTGGTATGACGGCTGCAGCATACAGTTGTTGGCCCGTGTTTGTTATTCCCATGAATCTCCCCCCTGGTATCTGCATGCAAAGACAACACATGTTCGTGTCAATGATAATCCCAGGGCCAAAATACCCGGGGAAAAATATGAGCGTGTACATGGAACCCTTGGTGGATGATCTGTTTGATGCGTGGAAGGATGGGGTGCGGACATACGATGCCGTAACAAAAAAGCACTTTGATATGTATGTTTGGTACCACACATCCCTGCATGACCTACCAGCACGTGCTTTGTTCTGCGGCTGGAGTACACATGGGAAGTGGCCTTGTCCACAGTGCAGGCAAGCAGTGACTTTCTGGTGGCTCGACAAGGGTGGCAAGTACTGTTGCTTTGACAAACATCGACCCTTCCTTGAACCAGATCATGAATTCAGGGGAGACATTGTTAGTTTCAAAAAAGGCGTTGCTGTCCACGCTCCGAAACCACATTTGATGACTAGTGTACAAATCAAGGCCGAGTTAGATGCTCTCATTCCCAATGCCAATGGGACTGGTTTTGAGGGGTATGGAGAGACACACCAGTGGACACACATTCCATCATTGTGGAAACTCCCTTACTTTCAGGATCTTGAACTTCCGCATAACATTGATGTCATGCACACTGAAAAGAATATCGCCGAGGCCCTCTGGAGCACAATAATGGAGACTGAGAAAACGAAGGATAACATCAAGGCTAGAATTGATCAAGAACGTTGGTGCCAAAGGACAGATTTAAATATGAAGCCTCGAGGATTCAGATCCAAAGGTTGGCATAAGCCACAGGCCCCATTCAGCCCTACAAGGCCCCAGAGGAGGGAAATATTCCAGTGGATACTAGATAGCTTGTTCTTTACTGATGGGTACGCAGCTAGCTGGCAAAGGGGAGTGAATATGGATACGTTGCGAATAGGGGGGCTGAAGAGTCATGACTATCACGTATGGATTGAGAGAATAATGCCGGTGATGATTCGAGGTTATGTCGATGAAAAAATTTGGCGAGTGCTCGCTGAGTTGAGCTATTTCTTCCGCCAGCTTTGTGCTAAAGAATTAGACCGTGAAGTGGTTGACAAGCTACATGAACAAGCACCCGAGTTGATTTGCAAGCTTGAGAAGATATTTCCGCCTGGCTTCTTTAATCCGATGCAACATATGATCTTGCATCTCGCTGAAGAGGCCAAAAAGGGGGGCCCTGTGCAGTTTCGTTGGCAGTATCCACCCGAGAGAGAGACAAAGCATCTTCGTGCCAAGTGCGGCAATAAATGCAAGATCGAAGCATCGATAGCCGAGGCATACCTCAACGAGGAGGTGTCAAACTTCACGACAAAATACTATGATGAAAATATTCGCACCGTGCATAATCCACTCGTTCGTTACAATGCCGCCAACCCCCAAGATTTACCCGAGATTATCATCTACACATCCTCTGGTGGCAAAGCTAGTGGCTGGCAGCACAAGTCGCTAAAGTATGGCGAATGGTCGACTATTCACTCGTATATCTTGACCAACACGCCTGAAGTGAAGCCATACATCGCGTAAGTTCTCACTTAATTGTTTTGGCTATATGTTGGTAGCTTCTGTCTAACTCCTCCCCTTCTCTTTGCCATAGAGAATTTACTCAGCAATATTGGAAGCGGACAAGGCCTCCTACCGATGCCGAAGCTTTACAGCTTTTCCATAATGGATGTGATGGTGGATTCGTTGGCTGGTTTGGGGAAAAGGTAGTTTTTGCATCTAACCTGGCTTCTAGTGCTGACATTATAAGAAGTAGAACTTGTACTACAACTAATACATCAAACTTCTCCTAATTCTTCCAATATAGGGACGAACAGATGTTGGAATGAGGCCTGATTTGAAACCAATCGCCAAAGGTTTTAGGTATTCTGTCAAGACATTACATGTTTATGACGTGAATGGGTACCGCTTCCATACCCATTCACACACCATGAATCGGGCCAACCGGAAGACAATAAATAGCGGAGTCATGGTTGAAGGGGAGGATAAACTTCATTACTATGGAAGGGTCGAGGAAATATACCAGCTTGACTATGGATCTGGTTACAAGCATCAACCAGTTATATTCAAATGCCATTGGTTTGACCCTGCCAAAGTGAGACGAATACCTGATATTGGGTGGGTCGAAGTTGCACGAGACTCGGTTTATGCGGGAGATGATGTATATATTTTGGCTTGTCAAGCCACACAAGTTTTTTATCTCCCATACCCATGCAAAAACCCGAAGAAGCGTCTACAAGCATGGGATGTTGTCTTCGCGGTACCGAAGCATGGTAAAATACACCCCCCAAACAAAGATGATTACCACCGCATAGATCCCAAGACTTATGAGGGAGAATTTTACCAAGAAGAAGGCCTCCCAGGGGAATTCACTATTGAAATGTCGATTGATGAGGATATGGACACCGCCGCAGAGGAAGAAGATGAGGGCATGTTAGTAGACAATTCACAAGATGAAATTGAGGTGGTGGAGAACCCACAAGACCTGGCATTACTTGAGAGGTTCCGCAAAGGGCTTGACCTTACTGATCCGAAAGGTCCACCTCCAGGCTTCATTGATGAATGGTGGCAACTACGTGACTGCGATGATGATGATGATCCAACATATGATCCCAATGTTGAAGACACAGGATACGGAACTTAGCCTATTTTTAGCAACAACTCTATGTCCCCGTGATTGTAAAATTAGCCTATTTTGTAATAACTCTTGTTGTACAATTAGCAACCTATGTACTCGTGGTTGTACAATTAGCCTATTTTGTAATAACTCTATGATGCATATGCTTACAATTTTTTTATGCTTTACTCATTGTCTTTTAATATGGGTCATCTCATTGTATCATGTGTACTAATCAAGATTTTTTTGTCAATGCAGGTGATTGAATCATGCCAGGTGGGAAAGGTGTGAGAGGTGGAGGAGGCGGGAGAGGTGGGAGAGGCGGGAGAACCATGCTGAAATTGAGCACGTTGTACGGGTCCACTAAGCCTGGCGTCAAGAATGTACCCACTAGAGGACGAGAGGGGCGGGAGGCGCGACGTAGGGGCCGTGGTGCACGTTCTGTGGCCCTTTCTAGTCGCATGCCCGAGGCTGATTCTGACGAGGGGGAGGATCTGGATATGACCAACTTTGTTCGTGCCCCCAATCACGATGGGGTCGACTCCTCACGTGGCTTGGTTGAGGAGGATCAGGAGGATGAGGAGGAGCAGGAGGAGGAGGAGCAACAACATGAGGATGAGGATGGGCAGCAGGAGGATCAGGAGGATGAGGATGGGCAACAGGAGGAGGAGGTGGAGGGTGAGGAGGAAGAGGAGAGTGGGGATGAGATTCTGCAGGAGCGGTTTGTGGGGAAGTCAGAACTTGCTTCCGTTCCACCACCGAAGGAGAAAGTGTTCTTGCGTGGGGTGTCAAAGCTCCCCAATAGGCCATATGCACTTAAGCACATCCAACTTAAACCTACTGGAAAGACGTAAGTGGTTCTAAATTGTGCAATATATTGATATTGTCTTGCCATTGTTCAACGTTTTGATTATATCTTTCTATTTTTCAACATATTGACCTTGTCTTTCCATTTTTCAACATATTGATCTTGTCTTATCATTTTTCAACATATTGATCTAGTCTTTCCATTTTCAACATATTGATCTTGTCTTTCTATTTTGCAGGAGCTTCGAGTGGTTGGGACCCCAGAAGCCCAAACGCGCCTATGGTGGCATCATTGGATGTCTTATTCGGGAATATTTTCCTGGGCTGGTAAAGATGTCGGATGGTTCCCGGGAGCCTGCTTGGACATGGGATCATTACAAACGCGCGGAGGATTCCAAGTATGGCTCAGCCGCTGAACGTGTGGTCAACGAGTTTTGGGTAAGTTTCGTTCACACTATTAGTCAATAATATACTCTGATCGAGCAACACAATTTGACTTCTCTTGGTTTGCTTCATTGCAGGATTTTTTTACCCCGGCTGAGGGTACATTTGAAGAAGGATGTAAGGTGGTGGTCGAGAAAGCCAAGAAGTTAATCCCCGAGATGCACTATGATGCGCGCGTGAACTGCGTGACCAATTGGTATGGGCACGAGAAGAAGATTGCAATGCCAAAGAAGCGCGCCCGAAAAAGGCTTCTAACACGTGAGCAATACTTGAAGGTAGGCATATTTGCTTTTTTGGACTTCACACATGACTATAGTTTACTTTCATTCCTCTATTAATTTATATCATGTATATGTAGGTGCCTCCTCAGTATACTGCCTCCAAGGGCCCATGCTTTCAGTTGATGGTTGCCAGGTGGGTATCCAAGGACTATGTGGAAGCTCACATGGATGCGATGCGTCGGCGTGAGATGTTGGGTGAAGGAACACACCGTCAAGGCAACCTCACCATCACTGGCGTCATCCAGAAAAGGGTGAGCCAATCCGTAATTTATTTATTCCCACCACTTTATTCTATATGTGTGATTGTATATTTTATTTATCTTAATTCTTTCTCTTGCAGAAACTTGACACAGGCGAGGACATCACTCACTTTCAGGCTTTCTGTTCTACCCGGGAGGTGAAGAAACCCGAGGAGGGGAAGTCAAAGTGGATGACCCTAGGATCCGAGCTGAGGGTTGGAAAATACGAGACAAAGTACAAGGAGTCGCATGGCGAGAACTCAAACCCGCTCACGGAGCCCTTCGACCCTGAGGTTGCTATGCTAGCAGGAGACGGCAAGAAGAATGGTCGATTATATGTTGCCGACGGTTGCGTCCCTGAGATCTCCATTCCATCTAAGAGGCAACTCTACGGTAGTGGGAAGGGCTCGCGTATAGAGACGCGCCCACAACCTTCACAGGTCATGTATAGCAGGATGCAGGTATGGTCCTCTTCATTGATCATACAATAATTGATTATATGTTTGCATTATAACGATGATGATGAAATTGTGATAACACTATGTAGGCTCAACTAGAGGAGGATCGCCGAAAGCGAGAGGAGGCTGAGCAAAAGGTTCTCCAAATGCAGGAGATGTGGGTTGAGCAACAACGGGCAATGCATGCTAGGTTCGAAGCCTATGATGCGCAATTTAATGTGAGTTTTTTCCCATAAGACTGGATGGCTAACTCCATTCAACTTGTAAAACTTACCTTCTGAAATTGCATTTACAGCTCTTAGCTTCTGCGAATGGCACAGCTCCTCCTGTTCTTCCTCCTTTGCCTTCGATGAACTTCCAATTTGTAAGCCGTGTTGCATCTATTCAGTAGTCCATCTTATTATCACATGTTTACCGTCTCATAACCGTTTACCATGTTTTATAGGGAATGCCTTCAGCCGGATCCAACAACAAGCCGACCCCTCCGGAGGATGAAAGCCCTATGACTCCTGCCACTACGAGCGTGCCCATGCCGACTCTGGACAACCCGAATATTAGGAGGCAACTTTGTGAGTTCCCAAACTCTTCGTCAATTTCTTGTTTGTATACATCTTGTGTCAAATTATACCAAGTCATTACCATATAGCTACATAGATACCAAGTTTTATGGTTGTTCCAAATATACCCTTGTTAGAATTAAATGTCAATATTCTTCGGAGAATCATCTTACCATATACATACCAAGTCCATATAGCTACATAGATAACAAATTTGAATTTGCTTGTGCAAAACTATACCTTGTTAGAATCATGTCAATATTCTTACCATATAGCTACATAGATAATAAATTACAATTATGCTAGTGCTAAATTTACCTTATTAGTATCATGTAAATATGTTTGTTAGAATCATCTTACCATATAGCTATATATATACGTAGTTTGAACTTTGTAAGATTGCATCATTTTTACTCATGCTTGTGTGTTTTGCACTTTGTAGGATTACATCAAGGAAGCCTATGTTGTGGCGGAACATGGTCGCCGTTGATGGAGATATATATGTACCACATGCTAGAGGACTTGTGTGCCACTTGGTTGTGTTGATGGATATGTGAACTTGAATTCAAGTGTTTGTTAAACTTGTGAACTTTGTATGCATGTTTGATGTACTAGTGCACTTGTGAACCTATTATGTGAATTCTTGCTGTGATATATGTCTGCTGTGATATATGTTTGATTTACTAGTGCACTTGAATTATGTTTGTCCAGATTTGTTTTGAAATGCAGGGTACAATAAAAAACAGCATGAACCTGCCAAATTTTTGTGGACTTTGCCGTGTATCCCAGGAAAAACACTCGGCAAAGAGTACGTAATTTGCCGTGTATGGCAGACAACACACTCGGCAAAGAGTAAGTCTATGCCGTGTATTGCCATAAGAGACACTCGGCAAAGAGCAAGTATTTGCTGTGTATCACAGTAAAAGCACTCGGTAAAGAGTGCGTAATTTGCCGTGTATGGCAAGCAGTACACTCGGCAAAGAGTAAGTATTTGCCGTGTATCCCAATAAAAACACTCGGTAAAGAGTGCGTAATTTGCCGTGTATGTCAGGCAGTACACTCGGCAAAGGCTTGACGCCGTCTACAGCGGACGCGCCGTGAACGCATTATTTTACCGAGTGTCCGGCTGATAGACACTCGGCAAATGTTTGCCGAGTATCCGGGAGTTAAACACTCGGCAAAGTCGTGTTTACCGGCGGGGTGTACGCTGTGAACTCTTTACCGAGTGTAAATACACAGCAAATGTTTGCCGAGTGTATTTTGGCCTTTGCTGTGTATTTTTAATACCCAGTAAAAAATCGTTTTCCTGTAGTGTATGGGTTACCCTGGTAGCCGTCTTTACACTGACACGAATAGCCTCTGTTCCCAGGTTTGCATTGGCTGTGCTTGCTCTTGCATATCAGCTCGCGTGGTATTACCTGATCTCCGCCGTCGCAGTCCGGATGCCTTGAGCTCACGTTGGCTGATGATGAGCCATTATGCAGGAGCAGCACCTCCCACTGTAGAAGAATGGGATTCTTCATAGCATCGGCTGACGTCTGGTTCCACTTACCATGACCCTGCTGCACCAGTGTGTCGGCGACACCCGGCTGATCGATCCACCCCTCTTCAGCGATGAACACGATGACAGGCATTGTGGTGGTCTCAGAGTTGCTGGTGTCGACCCATTTGAAGACCAATTTCTTTGGCATCCCGTTCGTGGACTCAGAGATGCGCGCCTGGCAGCATCCCATGCCGTAGCAGTATTTGCCGCTACCGCCGCTTCCACCATGGGTACCGCTTGTTGTCCTTTTCTCACTCCAGACGCCGGTGTCCGTGTGGGGGCAGAAGGAGGCGCAGCCGCTGATAATGGCTGGTTGCCCCAGCAGTGTCGCATGTGCATTGCACCCCATGAGGACAAGCTCGTTGCTCGTGGACAGCGAGTAAGGCGCCTCTGCCTCTCCGTCAAAGAAGGAAGGAAATTCCCCTGATAATTTAGTCGACTCAGAAGTTGAATCGAACGTGTAGGGTAGTATAATGTTGTCGGTTCTGATGACGCGCATCGTGGTGTTGGGAAGGGAGATATTGATGACCCGGAACTGGCCGCTGCCGAGGAGCAGTCGCGGAGGATCATTGGACGTGTCGCATGCAAGGTTGAACCCTGGCCAGTAGCAACTGGGGTCCGGGTCAATGCCGAACGGGTACGGCACATCCACGCCTCCACACGACCTCATGCAGCTACCTGTTTTTAAGCACAAAATGTGAGAAAAAAAATTACAAAGAAACAACACATCTGACTTATATATGAGACAAAAAGAACTACCCATCTGACTTATATCTCTTCTATCTATCTACTAATTTTGCTAGAGGTAGGTTAGTAAATACGTTTCCGTCCGCTGATTTACGTTTCCATCCGTCCCGTCCAACGCGTCCGCCCCGCGAGAAAAAACTCGATACGAAGTCACCGTCGGTCCCGAACTCCCCTCCCTCGATTCACCCACTCCGCCCGGACGGCGCCCCCGGTGCTCCTCCCCTGGTTCGTCCGTGGCGCGAGGGGCGGCGAGGAGGGGGTCGTCGAGGACGAGGGCCCGGCCGGCGCCCCCGGTGCTCCTCCCCTGGTTCGTCCGTGGCGCGAGGGGCGGCGAGGAGGGGGTCGTCGAGGACGAGGAATCTCTGGCGCGAGGGGCGGCGAGGAGGGGGTCGTCGAGGACGAGGGCCCGGCCGGCACCCCCGGTGCTCCTCCCCTGGTTCGTCCGTGGCGCGAGGGGCGGCGAGGAGGGGGTCGTCGAGGACGAGGAATCCTCGATGGGTGGCGCACCCCTCCCCAATCCTACGCCCCCAATCCAGGCGGGTGCCGCGGGAGCCCCTGGCGAGGTGTCAACAGTGGCCAGCAGCTCCCTCGCCCTCCGGCCGCGCGCGTCGTCGTCGTCGTCGCCCCGCCCACTCCGGCCGTCGTGTGCAGCATTGCCCGCACCACGACTCCCGGCCACTCGGCTCTCCGTGGAGCACAGGCGGCCTGTCAGCGAGACGACGAAGACGACGCGGCTCTACTCGCTGGCGCCGTACCCTCTCCTGCTCACGGCTCTGCTGCCCGGCGCCGAGACGGTGACGGCGGCGTTCCAGCCGTTCGTGGAGCTGGTCCAGACCTTCAGCCTCCCCGACTGGCTCGTGCACTGGGGCCACCCCGGCAACATGGTACTACTACTCCCTGATCCTTCCTCCTCAATCTAAAATCACAAGAAGAGGAACCAAAAAAAAAAACATCCATGACCACCTACACTGTTCTTCCTTCCTGTCAGGCAGTGGTGCTGTTTGCAATGGGTGGATACGGAACGTACCTAGGATTCAGGATCAAAATGTCCGACGACCCTGTAAGCGTCAGCACTTGCACATATAACATGTACCACAACAGTTGTGTAATCTGCAACTGACAATCCCGAGCCCAATCCATTAAAATTTACAGGAAGAGAAGGCCAAGGCCAAGGACCTCCACCCGAAGCTCCTCGGCGGCATGTTCTTCTTCTTCGCCCTCGGCGCCACCGGCGGAGTCACCGCCCTGCTCACCTCCAACAAACCCATCTTCGAAAGGTGACAACATCCCCTCACAATTCACAACATATTGGCTTCAAATTCAAATCTGCACTGACCCATCACTGCCAATGGCTACGCAGTCCTCATGCGGTGACCGGAATCATCGGCCTTGCGCTCTTGACAGTCCAGTCCCTCCTGCCAACACTGTTTGAGGTAGCTGGAACTTTGGACATTCTTCAGAACATGATATCACTTACTAGATAAGACAGTATGCGTAACCTTTGGTGTTTTCTTCTGTGTTCAGGGATGTGTACCTCGCTCTGTATTTGCATGTAATTAGATAAAATAATTATGACACCGACTGTTCATAAGCTATGGAATTACCTATAAGTAGAAAATTTCATCCCTTTTTACCACATTTGTGGGAATATTTAATCCTCCGTCTCAAAATAGATGTCACAAGATTTTCTAAATTTGAATATATCTAGACACTATTAGTATTAGATACATGCAAATTTAGACAATTTTCGACATTTATTTTAAGACGAAGGGAGTAGTAATTTGTAACCTCCAATTTTATCTACTTTAGAACATTATCCGGCTATCTCTGTCTATACAAGTGCATTTTTATGTGTTATTTTTTTACATATGTGCTAAAAAACAGAGAAGACCGATAATTTTCTCTGCGGTAGGTGCGTCTTGATGCTTTTCCGTTTGACATTTTAACAATTCTTTGTTCATAAATGCACACATGCAGCATTGCGTAATACCCAAAATGTAATTTTGTGTCCTTCAAAGTATTTTAAGAGTACTTCCGTGGCTATAGAATTCAACTGTTTTTTTCCCATTGCAGTTTTAGTTATCTCTTTTTGGCTGTTATGTTCCTTCAATTTGACTAGCTTGGTTGGACAATAATCCTGCCCCTGTTATATCCCAGGTCATCTTCCTCAACCCGGTGCTGATGCACCGGCACATCTACGGCAACGATCACATTTGCTTAGGTAAATTTCATCACTCTTTTCCTCTCAGTGAGAGATATTTGTTTACTACTCCATGGTTAATTGAATTATAATGAGAAATTTCTTTGCCTTAGCAAGTGTGCTTTTGGAGTTTTAGAGTATCTGCACAATTGTGGTAGATTTGCCTCACATATCAGTTGTATTATTGGATAAGACGACTTTTCATGGGCTTCTTCATATTTAATCAGAATGTAGCTAAACTGTCATGCAGTTCGTCCTCTGTTGAATGCCAAATTTACTATCTGGTTTCATAAGTACATCTAGCTCAAACAACTTAATCTTATAATTTGGCATCCTCAAATCAAAGACTAAGTGGGCATAGTATTAGTCTCCATCCGCAAGTCTAATCTGCTCTCCGCAGCCCAACTGAGTGAGATCATTGAAAGCACTGTGTGGTAAGTTATTTGCGTGAGCAATCTGATGATGATGTATGCAAAACAATTTCAAAGTATATTTAGGCAGCTAACTTACTTAGTGTGGAGAAATATTAAAAAAGTAGGATTAAATTAGGGATGTTAACGAATGGATTGTAGTGTATAATACTCCCATAATTTTGGAAACGTTATTGCATTTTACACAACCTACATAACCAATTTACATGATATGCTATTCTAATTGTTCTTCTTATGGATGCGACTGGATAGTTTCAAATGGATTTTCTTCGAGTTTGTATGGATGGTATTGGGTGACCACCATAAACAGTATTTGGAATTTATTCTATTATTTTGGAAATTGGATCTCATGATATTTGATGGTACTTATATCTCTGAAATGTTTGGTCCTTCGATTTCCCACCAGATCGATCCATGGAGGTTGCAAACGACGCCGCTTTCAGATCCTAGAAGCATCAAGCTCCACCCAGACGAAACAAATGGTTCCGATTCTGGTTCTAGGGGAAAAGGTGGAGGAGCGAGGGGGGTGGGATTAGGCTGTCATCTGGTCCTCGGATAGCATAATTTCCCACTCCATGACAGGTAACTAAAGTGTTGCTTGGATTTAGCGGTACAATCTACCTGAAATAACCGGTTTACGTGGAACCTGAACTCTGAACTACAAACAAGCACTTCTCCAAGTCTGATAAACCAAGAAGAGATTCCATACATGTTATCCATAGTTCTATTCTATTCACTCCAAAACTTCTTTGGTTTAAGTCCATTGGATGTTGAGTCGATTGATCTGCTACTTATTGTTTGCATCAACTTATTAAATAGAGACTTCATATATTTCTTTGAGTGAACGAGAGAGATAGAAAATTGTTGCTAATATATTTGCTATTTACTCTCGAGTTCTTAATTATTTTCTACTGATTGTTCTCTGCTTGTGTTGATTATTTGCAGGTTGAAACAAATAAAACAAAACTTATTCGATTAGTTAAATGCTACATGATCTAAAATTTAACAAAAGCCAAACCCGTTGCAAGGTGGCCGCCGTGGTAGAGGCTTCCTGACCGGTACGGTCTCATCAAGTTTTAACTGAATTGGCCACCACGAGTCAGCTGTTGGTTGCCAACTGAACAACAAGTCTGCAAACACCAAGTACTAACTGAAATTGATGTATTGTACGTGAGCAGTTTTTTGCCTAAAGCAATATGCTTGGATCATCGTTGTCCATCGAGGGAGTTCATTGGAGTTATAACAAAAGACTTAGGACTTTAAACCTGATTATTTGCATTTGATTGAAATTACCTTCAATTATTGCCTGTTTTTGCTACCATGGCAAAATTTGAAATTTGTCCGAACAGAGTGTCGTTTGCTTTCATTGGACCCGTAGCAACGCACGGGCTTTGTGCTAGTCTACTATATAATTTATGTTGAGGTGATTTTCGTTGTAGTTAATTTTCGTCCGCCGTCCGTCCCGTACAACTTACCATGAGGAAAACAAACTCGCCCGGCCCCGCTGGAGCAGAGTCCGGGTCGAACAAACTGATCATCGTTCCCTTTGTTCCATCGACCTGTTGGACTCCAGCCGCGAGTCTTCCTCGACCTGGGCAGCCCGAGCTCGCGCCCGCGACGCCGCAACACCCCTGCTTGGCCAACACGTATGTGCTACTGACGTCCGCCTGCCGTTCGAGCTGCTGCCTTCGGTGTGGTGGATCGAGTGGCCGCGTCCTTGCTAGCTTCCGGGATGGCGTCAGGAGCTTTTTAGCGGCAACTGTAGCCTCGGCCGCTATTTCGATCCCATATTCCAGCTTGAGAAAAAGAGGCTGCTAGCTCTTTTTGGCATACGCAAACATTAAATGGTGAGTTTGATAGGGACTAGCGCACAGTGTGACCTCTTGGCTTGCTCTCCAGAAGGGAATTTTTCTAGGGTGGGGAAAAAGAGAGCAGAGGAAAAGAATTGCATCAACAATCTCTTACATCACTTAATATGCTCAATTTTGACATCGTATGGAACTTCTAGCCAGCTTTGCTTGGAAATTGGTCACGGTGGACAACAAATAGTTTTAAAGCGGGGTTTTAATGTGCTACATATATTTCCATCTCTACTACTTATTAAAAAATGCGTACGCAGTGTTCCGTTTTCTGCCGTCAGCAGCATTTTGCTCCAACCTTCGTCGCGCACCCGGGTGGGCCTGCATGCGATCGACGGGCGCTACATCCTGCACCCAAAGGGAAAAACTATCGACTTCGTCCCCACTCTCCCCTGCTGCCTAACACCCGACGATCCCCTGAACCACGCCGGCTGATCCGGCCTAAAAGCTGAAGGATCCCTTCCTAATTCTCCCCAAATCCCCAATGCTCTGGATTTCCCGTTGATGTCTCCTAGGAGCAGTTTCTCTTCTCCTCTCGTGTGAGGTGAGTGGGAGAGCCTAGGGTTTTGCTGGAGCCGCCGCCTCGCACAACCGCGTTCAGCCGCCACCGTATCGCACCACCACGACCATCCGCCGCCGCCTCACACGATCGGGATCAGCCGCCACCTCTATGCACCACCGCGTCCTGCAATGCCCAGGTCGTCGCCGGACGTGACACCTAGGCCACCCCCACTCCTTGGTCCGCCTCAGCCTCTTCCTAATCCAGGTCGCCTCCGGACGCCTCCTGACTCTAGCAGCGACACCCTGGTTATGGTCTTCGGTGATCCACCTCCGGCATTTGCCCCGACGCCCAGTTCACGTCGTTTGAGCTCTACTACCTTCCAACCTATGCTACAGCTCCATCCAGCCTGGGGTGCTCCATTAGCCTTTGCACGATTTTGTAAGATGTTTTACCGTATATAGGATGCAAGGTTGTTGACATATTTTTTATTTCTGAGATGAAGGATGCAAAGTTTCCGTACAGACATTTTTTTCATATGTGAGATGCTAATATCATCCGATTGTGACTGTCCAATAATTATTGCTTACTGATCCATGCTTGCACTCTGAATTTTGTTTGGCCACAGGGTTATGTCGATGGAATAATATTTTGAAGTCACAACCAAAAAGCATACTTATTATGCATCAGTGTAAGACCTATGATTTTCTATAAATTATCTTTTCTAAAAGCATACATCAGTTTTATTTACAAATTTTTACCTATTTTTCAGATGTGCTTCCTTGCTTTCTTACAGTGATTTATAGTATATCAATTACTACTTATATCCAACTTACTGAATAGAATAGGATAGCTGAATAACTTGAATACTGGATAATATTCTAACTCCATGCAAATTTCTTATGATTTGTCTCGCCTCCAGTAATTACATGTATGAAATAATGTGGTTTCTTATTGTCTGCATACCTTGGTGGTTTCTTCGTGATAGCTTGTTAGAAAATTTCTACAAGGCGTGATGCACCAATAGCACAAAATTTGGGTCAGTACTACTATTGTGGCCCTCGTAGATAAACAAGCTGGATTCGCCTAATGTTTCAATTGAATCCATCGATTTCCTAGCTTAATTGACTTCTAGATTTATTTGTAATAAGGGTACAAATGTTAGATGATGATGATCTTAAATTATTTGTATTTACTTCACTCAAACCTTACTCTAGCTCATGGACATATTTTAGTTCACACTATTTAGCAGAATTATATGATTAAGTTGAGTTATATGATTACCTTGTTCTTCTGGTATTTGTTGTATGATTAAGTCGCTCATGAACATATTTTTATATGATCAAGTCGCTCCCCTTTGTCCGACGCTTGGTCCTTCTCTTCGTCGAACACGCTAAAGTGGGCCAAGCCCAACTAATCCTCCCAGGCATCCTATCCGCGTCGCCCCTGCGCTAGGGACTCCTCCCTTTCCGATAGCACTGGCATCACATTTCCTAATCTTCATCAGCTTAATCATTGGTGTTCCATGAAGTGATTATGGTGGATGCACAACGTTAACCAGAGAAGACTTTTATTCATATTATTAGTTGATAATATATTTAGGTTCTACAAATTGATTAGAAGTTTTGGAGTCTAAAGGGCAAATTTATGTTGTCCTAACTAAAGGCCAAATCCTTCTACTTAGCATTGATCGTTTTCGGTCTAGAGTTCATTGGAACACCAATGATTAGAACTACTAGATGGTGAAAATGGTTTACTATTGTTAATTGAACAGGTATTAGGCTAAAGAGGTATTCTGGACATGTTATTGGCTTGGCCCATTTGGCCCACCTAACTAGTATATATGTGTTGTGTGTGTTCTGCCCCTCATTAGAAACCCTAGCCGCCACACACAAGGCAGCAGGTTAGGACCCTTGTATCCTACATGGTATCAGAGCATAGGGAGACAATGATAGAGACATTGGTGGCCACCTTAACGGAGTTGGTGAAGATGGTGGCGCATGAAGCACTGGTTCCATCCAGGAAGTGAAATATGTTCTAGGAGAAGCTGCTGGTGGTGGAATCAAGAGAGGGAAGGCTTAGAAGATGGAGGGTGAGATGAGTCAGGTGCTGAACAAGCTCGCAGATCTGCTTGCTGCCAGGGCTGAAGCTCCTGGATCTGGCACAAGGGAGGTCTCACAAGTTGAGGTAAACCACAAACTATCATATGTTCTGCATGTTCCTGCCTTTCCCGTGAACTTAGTCTCGTTGAGTGCATTGATAGATCAACTAGACCGCTGCATGATGCTTAACAAAAGGTCTTGTCTAATTCAGGAGAGTCTGACTGGAAGGAAGATTGGATCAGGAACCAGGCATAGAGGTCTGTGGTACCTAAACCCTAAACACTAGAATAGATATGCTTACTATATAATTCTGATTAGCTTAGCTTATTTTATCATAGCTTAGGTCTATTATAGTATCCTCTGTGCAGTTAATCTATTTAGGTGGTAGACTTTTCTATATAATGCAATTGTGTTTTAGAATAACATAATGTATCTTTGTTTTAGTTAGCTTATCTATGTTTTAGGTTGCATACTTAGCTCTATTTTAGCATAGCTTAGCTTTGTTCTAGTTATAAACTCCGTCTAGGCTTTTTTAACGGGGATAAGGTCCGAAGACCCTAGAAGCTGCATATATTAACCAAGCGGTGCTTACATTTTACATTAAAGCCCCTACAGATCAGGTTTTTTATAAGGACTAAACTTTTATAGAAGAAACCCTAGAAAAGATTGGTAAAAAGGAATCAGGTCCTCCGAGTTATGGACCGCTTTTGAAGGAACTCACCATCGATTTGCTCCGCCATAATGAGGATACCGGCGCTGGGGACTAACCACTTGGTCCGACATCATGTCACGAGCGGAAGATTTTCCTCTTGGACTCCTTGTTACGAACATGCACAGTTTTGGCCTCTAGGAAGAAGAAGCTCGGACTCTGCCGAGCACAAAGCGGCTCTCTTAGCCATGGATAGCACAAAGAGTCGGGGGCGGCCCGGTTCTTCCTCTGTGGGTAATAACAAGGGGAGCGAGAGAGGTGGGAGGAGAGGAGGTACTCCCTAAACTCCGTTTTGGTGGTTAACCATTTGAGAACCGGTGGCAAGGAGGCAGGGCGCTGCTCCCTGCCGGCCTAGGTTCGACACCCGCCTAGAGCTCAATATTTGGGTCGCTCACGTGGACTTTTAAAAAAAGAAAATTACATTCCTGTCAGGCAAACTGCAGCTTTGAGGTCTCTAATTTCAAATCAAGGATTTTAATCTATAGCTAGGATTTTACTATAATTGTGAGATTTTGATTCATTTCATGATTTAGCTGGATGAAATCTATGCCGCATACAGACGTAGGTACGCAAAGATGACTCCAAGCTGATCGGAGACCAAGAAAAACTATGACGAAGCTGATGGTGTCTCCATTTCTCTTATGGACATGGAAGTGCTACTATCTCAGAACATGATGGCACACATATATAAAACAAAGGACATGGTGCCAACAGAATATATAAAAGGCTAAAAAATTGAATTGATTCATGCATCCATACGAACAAAAATTGAATTGATTCATGCGTTGTTATTGGAGTGGAGGACTACTGTTGTTGTTTTGATGGTGTCAGTGTCGTTGCTTTGGGGATTAGTTCTATGTAGCGGGACTTCCTTTTTTGTAATTTTTTTTTCTGAGCTATGTGCATCCGTAGGGCCGCTAGGGAATGTGTTATTGCAGAGACTGGGTGTAATTGATATTCCTGTGATATTAATATATACTCTAGCTTTTCCAAAGAAAAGAACTTTGAGATCTAGATAGAGCCAATATGCCTTAATTCCAGATAGCACCATCTCAACCACCGAGACATTATCGTGAACTATGCACTAACCTAACTTAGCTAAACTACACTGCGAAGATCTATAGTTTCCTCCCTGACGTCCTAGGCCTGAGCCTTATAATTTTCCGGAGGTGAAGGGAGCCGGACAAAGAGTTAAAAGGATTCTTTTCAATGAAAAGGAAAAGGGCAGAGAAAAGGTTCAATGAGCCTGAGTCAAAGGAGCAACCAGGTTGCTTCAAGGACTATTCCTCTAGCCATGTATGTCATTTTATGAGGGAAACTTACAAATTTCAAACAAACTCACAATCTATACTACTCTTAATTTTATATAACAATTTAATATCATGTAAAATGACACATGTGGTCAATCTACTGTATTTTAAATTTGCCTAAAAACTGCTCCTAAAATACACGTTTAAAGATATTTTCTATGTTGTTATATTGTGGCTTCAAAATATATTATCTTTCATGGAGTAATGTGGATATTAAAAAATATACGGTAATCTTGACATTAGTGCTCATCTTTCTAAGAAAAATAAATATGATGCACTCGCATTTGTGAGGGCCAACATACTAGTTATTACAGTATATATTAAAAGCAATATATAAGAATGAAAAAGAGCCACCACATGTGTGTGCTAAAATTTATATGTGTACCAACTATATTTTGCTACGGGTAGAGCACAGACGCGATCGACTACTGCTAGAACCGAATGAAAAGAGTCCAGCCTGAACCAAACGAAGGAGTCCGGCCAGATGACGGTCATTTGTTCATAGACTAGTATGAAGAAGTCTGGATGCTGCGTGCACATGGCCCAACTCTATTTCTGTGCGGCTGCAAGATTAGTTAGCCTGGCTCCGCCGTGACCAATGCAGGCTTCTCCATCTCCTTTGGAAGACACCACAGTATCGGGCGGCTGCAGCTACGACTAGGATTACCGGGAACGTTGTCTACTAGCAGGATCGGAAAGATAAGGTGCAATAATAAATCAACGATGAGAAATTTTCAATGATCGAGAATCTTGACCAATAAGGTAGAACAAGGTCAGGAACGTACTCAACTTGTGATGCATAAAGCAGAATGATACTCCTAGCAAATTAAGTATTCTTTTTTTTTTTGCGGAGGAAGCAATTTAAGTATTCATGGTAGAGCCTAAGATTTTCGAATTTTGTATGTACATACATACTAACTGCTGGCATAAATCACAACATCTGTTATTCTCATCATTTTAGATCTACGTGAAGTAAAATCTTTTGCTATTTTGATTCCAAAAAAATGTTTTACAAATAGAAAAAAGAATCGTGGAGTACTTTGTCTGTGCATGTAATATAATTGCTAATATGCAAACATTTCTATTTTCATCCAGCAAAAACATTAGAAATAGAAAACATAATCATGGAGTACTTTGTACGTACATAATAATTGCTCTCATAAATCAATAACTTTTTCTTAAGCTCATCATTATAGCAAAATAATCATGAAGTCAATATTTTGCTATTTTAAACATGAAAATATTTAATGATAGAAAAAGGAATCATGGACACAGTTTGAGGTTAGAATCTCAATTTCACCCCATGAACGTCAGTGACGTTGTTATTTTTGATGGGTTGTAATTACAAGAGCATGTCAGTAATTGTTTTCTTTTTTTATATAGCCGATTCCATGTTTGGAGTGAAATTGCATGAATCACAACCTTTGTTAAGCTCATCATTTTAGATCTATGTGAAGTCAATATTTAGCTATTTTGATCATGAAAAAGTATTTGTAAATAAAAAATTGTGTAGTACTTTGTATGTACATAATATTTTCTCTCATAAATCAACAATGTTTGTTTAAGATTATCATTTTAGATCTAGGTGGAGTCAATGTTCTGCTCCTTTGCTCATGAAAAATATTCCAAAATAGAAAAAATAACTGTGGTTGTAGAATTGGCTCAAAATATTCCTGGGCTTTATTATAAAATAAATAAATTTCTATAAGAACATTTTATATGCACAGAGTCTATCTAAACCAACAAAATTATTCCAAAATATTAGTTTTTAAAAATACAGTTTTGTAGGCATATCCAATATCTAAACCAGAGAGTTCATATTTTGAGAGCAAATAAAATTAGTTATACGAAACTTGACACATTCGGGGTTGATTAATGATGCATATCTAATTTGATCCTTAAAAAAATACACATGTATGATTTTCGAGTATCATGTCTGCAGTATTGTTACATATTTGGTAGTCCCAACTTCCGCTCATGTTGGAATATTTATTGTGAAACAAAGAGCGTATAGTGTGACAACAGAAAATGTGAGTTTACAAATTCAAAATAGTTAAAAATGTTTCCCATGTAGGCTATATGTTTTTGAAGGAAAACCTAAGAACGATGAAAGGATTAATTACTCTCACATAATGACACATTTATCCACAAATTTCAAGCTCTCTCCGTGTAGGTTAAGTTTAAACTTGGGCACATATCTACATATAGCACTTGTTCAACTTTAAAGACGACTTGCAAATATTAATAAAACATTGAGGTTGCCCTCGTATTTGCGAGGGCACAGTGCTATTTGTGTAAAAGTAACATGGATATGTTTTACAGAAATTCGTTATAAAGTGCATGCTCTAGTAAGGAAAAAAACCTTGTTATTAAGAGTAGTGGGAGGAAAAATGTTTTGCAAGACCATGGAGTTGAATGCGTGTGTTACAGAGAATGCTTCGGTCGAACGCGAGCAGAACAGAAGGAAAACATGCCAACAGAGAAGCGTGGGACGGAGTGACGGACAATACTCTCGAAAATTAAATTGCTTGTTAGTACGCACCTGTGGGCGTGATAGTAATGTTGATGCACCCACCGGGTCTGGAGTGGTTGCCAGTGGTTCCGGGCGGGCACCGGCATGTGTAGGATCCTTCCGTGTTGATACATTCACCATAGCACCCAGTTAAGTTCACTCCCCACTGCTTGCACTCGTTCGAATCTACATATATATTGTATGCATGTTGATATATTATAATTCCTCGAGGATCATATATATGTATAGAAAAAGTAAAAAAACACAAGTTACTACCATGCATTAATGTCCATATTAATGGGTTTAACTTTTCTAGATTTTGTATGTATCAAGTATCTAGACTAGATGTATTCTTACCTATTCTTAGGGCACGTACAACGCGAGCGTTAATGACAGACGCTAGGCTTAGATTCTCGGTGGTTTTGCCAAAATCCCATCCGTTCCGAGGAAAGCAGCTAGCGTCGACGAAAAGCCAAGAGTCGACGCTTCGTGTGTTTTTACTGCAGAGGACCCTACGAACCCCCATCGTCCTCCTCCCCAAAATCGCCCCAATTTTATTTTTGCTGCAAAACGGCCCGCTTTTGCTACATATGTCCCTGCTTTTGCTTTCGAAGCAAAAAAAACGGTTCGTTTTAAAAATAGAACGTCTCACCGGAGACCTTGTCGGAGATCATGCAGCAAAAAAATTGTGCTAATGCAGCAAAAACGACTTCGCCGGAAACTTTTTTTGCTGCATGGTCTCCGGCGAGGGTCATCAACGAGTTGTTTCCGACGATGTCTCCGGCGAAGACGGTTTTGCTGCATTAGCACAATTTTTTTGCTGCATGGTCTCTGGCGAGGTCTCCGGTGAGGTCTCCTGCGAGACGTTCTATTTTTAAAACGAACCGTTTTTTTTTTGCTTTGGAAGCAAAAGCGGGGACATATACAGCAAACGCTGGATGTTTTGCAGCAAATCGACACGTGTCAGCACGAGAAGCAGGACGATGGGAGCTCTCCCATCGTCTGGGGGACGCCTAGCAGTTTCCAAAAAAAATCTATTTAGCGCCGCTGCGCACGATGAGGGACAAACACGTTTGCCTAATTTTCTTTCTGTACGTCTTGTTTTTAATCACTTAAGCACCTATCTAAACGTCTAGCACTATACATGCCCTTATACAGACAAATTTGAGAACCTCGTTAATATTGAGGGAGTAGCAATGAACTGCTCGCAAGCTTTCATGCATTCAGTACTTATACGCTATCTAGGGAACTTGCCTTTGCACCCGTGTGCGAGGTAGGGATTGCCTTCGTAACCATCTTTGCAGGCGCATGTAAAGGCTCGTCTCCTTGTACCGTTGGCGGCGGCGCGTTTGCTGTGCTTGCTCTTGCAGACGCTGCTGGGCTGGCCAACAATGTCCCACGTGAGCCAAGCGGGAACTGCCATCGTCTCCTTTGACGGGGGCCGACGTGTCTGTAGCAGATCGGAATAGACGGAGCTGTTATCGAACCACCCACGCGCTGCCACAAACACGCGCACGGGGAGTCGTTCCAGGTCCGCGCTGCGGTTCCTACCCACCCATGTGAGCTTCACGTCGTAGCCGCCGCCAGATGTTCCGGTGCTGCTGCCGTCGACGTCTTCGTAGCTGGGCGTGATGATGTTCGCCCGGCAGCAGCCTGTGCTGCCGCCGGAGCATTGTACTGTCATGCTGCTCCCATCGTTGCTGCTTCCGCAGAGCGAGGTGCAGCTGGCCACGATAACGTTGTTGCCGTTCTTCACCGTCGCCTGCACGTTGCAACCTGTTAGGATGAGCTCGCTCTCCACGAACATGTCGGTTGACAGCATAAATGGCCCATCACGCATGAGGCCGCGGCTGAACGTGCCGCTGCCGTTGCCATCGATTTTCAAGTCACCGCTGCGTTGGACAAGCAGCATGGGGACGATCTGGACGTAGATCTCGAGGACTTGAAGCGTGCCGTCGGCGTCGAGCAGCAGCCGAGCATCCCCGGGGCGGCTTGTGTCGTCGCAGGTGAGGTTGAACCCCGGCAGGTAGCAGCTAGCGTCCGAGCCGATGCCGAACGGGTACGGCACCTCCACGCTGCCGCACGACGTCTGGCAGTTGGGCATCCCGATCGGCAGCGGGTCGCCTGCTGCTCCTCCAGCGGACAGCAACGGCAGCACTAGTATGAGCAGTGCCGCTGTGGCCTTTGCTACTATTTCAGCCGACGAGATGGTCATTTGCGCCATTATTGCCAACGACCGATATATCACGACTTCACGAGCTAGACCATGGCCCTTGCTCACCTATATACACACTATGGAGATTTAGGCAGGCAAAAAATCATGCACGTACGGCGGCAGTGTGCACAACACGGTTCCACTCCACGTACGCTATATGTCTCACTTTGTAGGGTGCACCACGTCAGCCCTAAACCATACCGCGTGAAACACGCGCGTACGGATTCAGCAACCTGACGTGGAGAGATGCCTAGCAACTGCCATGCAAAGTCGAACGATGATGACTGCTGCCCGGAGGAATATTCTACTGCCAGAGGTGAGCTGATGAAAGTCCATCGGCAGAGAACAATCGGCTAAATGTTGTTGATGATGCTTTGATGGAACTACTTCAACCGCCAAAAAATGATTGTGAGGACATGAGTGAAAATAGGTTGAACCTTGTCTCTTTTGCTAAAAACAGGGGGTTTGAACATGTAACCAATGTGGTGCATAATAAAACTCCCATTAAACTGGTAACTGGGAGAAAGGGGAGGGGAAAAGTAAAAACACATCCAAATGATTAGTGGATTCATATGGAATGGGAGGGGATAGGGGATGTTGATAAATAAAATCTCATAAGGGACAACATTACTGGATATAAGCTGGACCTTGTGGTTGTGGGGATTGAGGAAACTATCAAGCATGATTATCCTAACGATTTTCTGTAGAAAATCAATGTAACTTTAATTTATGTTGGGGTGGATTCTTGCTAGAGGTTGATCTGGAGGAATTCTTGTGCGAGTCAATAATGACACTTGTGATGTTCTGGAGAAAAGTTATGGGGGATATACAATTAGATGCTTAGTGGCAAGTAAAACAGATAATTTTATATGGAACTTAGTGATAGTATCTGGAGATGCCCAAAATGAAGTCAAAGCTAAGTTCTTGATTGAACGAGTAAATGTCATCAGGATCTCTCACTGCCCTATATTGGTAGCTAGTGATTTTAATATGGCTAGGAAAGACAGTGAAAAAAACTAACCTAAGGGATACAACACATGGAGTCCCCTTTTCAATGTTGTCATCAATCAAGGAGGTCTTATGGAGATTGCTCTGACTGGGAGGAATTTCACTTAGTGTAACAACCATGAAGATCCTACATATGAGTTGTTGGATAGGGTTTGGTGTCACCATCTTGCGAGGAACATTTCCCCCTTGTGTGTGTGTCACCACTCTTCCCGGTGAATTATCTAACCACACTCCCTTACTAATAAAAATCTGGAGAGGGGGCTATGATTCCAAAAAATTATCTATTTGATAATTGTTGGTTTGTGAGACCAGGCCTGCCAGCTGTAATAGAGAAAGTATGGACCAAACCCTACACGAGAGCAACCAAATTAGGCATTTGAAAAAAAGGATGTCTAAGGACCAACTCAAAAGGAACTAATGGAAATATAGAGGGGAAATATAAAAATAAAAGGAAAGATATGCTAACAAACTTGATGAATTGGACAAGGAAGGGGAATTATTATGTCTAGATGTTACTGATAGAGCTGCATAGATCAATGTTAAAATCCTTCTTAGGAAAATCATCAAGGAAGAGGAAACTAAATGGAGTCAAAGATAAAAAATATATAACTGCTTGAGGGGGATAACAATACCAAATACTACCATGCAAAAGCTAATGGTAGAAGAAGAAAAAGACTAATTGTTAGACTGAACCAAGATGAAGGTGTGGTAGAGGGTCAAAGCTACTTGACAGAATATATAATAAATTTCTATAAAACTCTCTTTGGAACACCGGGAAACTCTAGCATACACATGGATGCATATGGAGTAGATAGGCTGACAGAGGAGGATTGTAGCTTCCCTGATAATGAGTTTACAATGGAGGAGTTGATGGCCATAAAATTCAATGATGACGCTGACAAATACTTCCAAAAAAAAGGTCCTAGACAAGGAGAACCATTATCGCCGATGCTATTCAATATATTGGTTGATATGCTAGCCATTATGACTGTGCGTGCAAAGTCCTATGGAGAAATTGTAGGTGTGATTCCTCATTTGGTTGATGGTGGTTTATCGATCTTTCAATATGATGATGACATGATCCTCTTTATGGAACATGATATCGAAAAAGTGAGAAATATAAAGTTAATTTTGTCAGCTTTCGAGCATCTCTTGGGTGTAAAAATCAATTTCCATTAGCATGAATTGTTTTACTTCGGTGAGGCTCAAGACAGGGCCAATCTGTATGCTGATTTATTTGGCTACAATAAGTACAATTTCCAATTAGGTATTTGGGAATACCGATATATTATAGAAGACTTGCAAATGGTGAGTAGAAACTTGTTGAGGAGAGACTATAATTAAGGCTAAACAGTTGGAAAGGTAAAAACTCTTGTCCTTGGGGGAGATTAGTTCTCATTAACGCAGTGCTAAGTTATATGATATTATATATGATATCTTTCTTGCATCTATGAAAAAGAGTCTTAAAATTATTATATTACTTTCGATCAAGATTATTTTGGCAAGGGGACAACAAGAAAAAGAAATATCAACTAGCTAAGTGGAGTGTGGTTTGCTGCCCCAAACACCAGGGTGGGCTAGGTATAAATTCATGATCTTGAAGTAAAAAATATGGTCCTTCTTGATAAATGGCTATTCAAGTTACTTACTGAAGATGGGGTATGGCAAAATCTTCTTAAACGAATATATGTTGGCTCGAAAGCGTTGTCCCATGTATTTTGGAAATCTGGTGATTCACATTTCTAGACTGGTCCAATGGCTACAAAGAAAAATTTCTTCTACTTTAGATGTTTTTCAATGAAGAATGGGTCTGAGATACTTTGTCATAAGAGTGATACAATCGCCATGATTTTGGAGTCTTATCCACCAAATGTGATGTTTAGAAGGGATTTATTTGGAATCATGCCTGCTTCTTGGAATGTCTTGCTTTAGCACTTGGATTTAGTCCATTTAACATCTGAAACCTACACAAGAATTTAATTATCGGTTGATTCGATCTATGCATAATGCACTAGTATATAAAAACTTGTTGACGAAGATACATTTGAAGGCTTGATAACTTCATTGGGAGGGATGGTTATCCTTATTAAAGACAATCTTGTTGGACATAATTGGCACGACAATACAAAATGTATTTTTTTGTCATGATGAGACAAATCAATCATCTCTTCTTCCAATGCAATTTTCCCATTTTATAAGGTTCTTCATCTATGTCCCTTCAATTTTGTATCCACCTCGTAGTGTTATCAATATTTTTGCGAATAATGTATATCACAAGTACATAATTGTACATAGGAGGTGAGTTTTTCATTATTTGGTCGCTATGGCTATATTGAAATGATATTTTTCAATGATATTCTATTTTACAGGTTATTTACTGGTGCACCAGTACACTTAGTTTATTGTCGTCTCTATAACGTGTAGAGTTTCACGACCTATTTATAGAGGTAGCTACATGACGTGAGACTTTTTTTACCTAACATGGATGATAGCATAATCTTTAGATCGGCCCTCCACCACCTTAGGCGTTTTGAAATCATCTCTATATGTAATTCTCCTTTTTTTTTAGTTTTATGACGTATGGATTTGTGTGGTCGGTGTGTATCCTAGTTATATAGAGTCCATGTGTAATGCCTGAAACTTTTTAAATAATAAAGCGACCTTTGAAAAAAAACAATAACAAATACAGTACTACTACTTCACTATCCACTCATTAACGTATGCTCTTCCAATAATTCGATTAAATTTGATTAGAAGCACCGAGAGGATGATTTTATTGGGGCGAATGATCTGGTTCTGCCGGCCGATATGTTATTAATCTAACTGTGGCCTTTCCGCGGCACATGCAATGATGCAAAGCCCTATGAATTGGTACGGAGTACTCCAAATCAATCGGTTCACATGCATTGCATCGTGGCTGGCCGCTGCTTTTCCATGGAGCATGCCCCATTTCCCATGACGCCGCCGATCGAGTTCAAGGGACTCTTCTGGTTTCTGGAGGTCGCTGCGTCGTCTGCTTCAAAGTTCAAACCCTGTTTCATTCTGTCTTGCGTTCTAATGATGGGATGCCGGGTCATCTTTTTCCTGGGGAGTGTCTAATCGAAGCTACTATAACTGTTTTTGAATTTTGGGTCGTTTCAGTCTTTCTGGTATCATAGTGTTTTTGGCCGGCATTTCCACCGTCCTCTGTCGAAATTTGTCCTTGGTTTACTAGACCGAGCATGAGTCCGTCAACTTTGCCCCATCGGCCTGGACACAACTCATTATTCCTCCATCGTCTGTACAAATTTGTCCTTGGTTTACTCGACTGAGCATGATGCCGTCAACTTTGATCCCCCAATGCGTTGCCCCATCTGCCTGGACAGAACTCATTATTCCCGTGCAGACTTCAGAAACGAATCTGCGTGTTCTTGGCATTCTATGGTATATCAGAGCTGAGCTGAGTTTGTAGATGCTCGTACTTTCCTGTTACCTAGTCTTCGTACCACTAGTTATCGTAGAGTGTGCGAGATTATCCTGGTCTCGTGGTAGTGGGCTCCCGGCGGCCAGCGGAGAAGAAACTCGTGCTCAGCTTCGTGGTGTGTGGCGAGCGGGCGCGCCGGCCGACGTCCAGGTCATGGCGTGCACGGGTGGGCACCACAGACTGGCGAGACTGCAGTCCTGATCTAGCGATCCACTCGTCTCCTACTGGGTCTGACCGGTGGTGGCTGGGTGTAGCCGTGACGCGGTGGTGGCGGCGTGTCACTCGGCATGGCGCTGTCATCTAGACGGTCTAGGTCTAGGTATTGGACGACGTAGATCGTTAGAGTAAGGGGCGTATGCGAAGGCCAAGCGGTTTGCAATGAATCAGCGATAGATCAGGTATTCTCTTTTTTCCTACAAGACGGTGCACATACCATTGGGCTACACACATCAGCTGGCCACTTTTGCATCGATCAGTTTCTACTACATGGAGTAGCATGTATGGGATCCAGGGTATGCCGTGGCCCACCCGACATACCTGCTAGATTCGCCACGGCATATGGGTACGGTACCCGCGGGTACTCTTACCCATGGGTAAAATTGCCATCCTTAGTTGGAATGAGGAGCCGAGGCTTGCCCAATATTGCTTCACCGATTGAAGCCAAAACCATGTACCCCATAGCTTGCCAAAATAAACTTACCTTGTCAAACAGAGGTAGTAGCTGGCAGTAGGTGCAGGGTTACAATGCAATATTAGGGTTGTAATGACGATGCACCAGTTCTGTTGGCTTGTTGTCACGGACGGATCATCACGGGGGCGAACCTGGGCTGTCACCTGGGAGCTGCTATTTCCCGCCTGATGCGGGTGGAATCATAGCTCCACACGCAGCCTTCTTCTCGTGGGCCGCCCCCAAAGCGGCCCAAATAAACAAAGATGTTATTTTTAGTTTTGCCAAATTTAAATAGTTCTTAAGTTTAAACAGTTTTGGAATTTTAACAGTTTTCGTGACTATTCAAAATTTTCAAATTCCAAAACTGTTCATATTAAAAAAGGGTTCAGATTTGGAATTTATTCATACTTAAAAGTGTTCAAATTTCAAAAATTGGTCAAATTCAAAAATTGTTCTAATTCAAAAGGTGTTCAAATTCGAAAAGTGTTCCAATTTAAAAAAATTACATCAAAATGTTCATATTTTAAAAATGTTCATAAAACAGAGAAAAGCAAAAGAAATAGAAAAGAAAAACCAGGAAATAAAAAAGAAATATAAAAATGGGAGAACACTAATTAGGCCGGCCCAACACGGGCTCCCGCGTGAGCGGAGACTATAAACGCCTGCATTGAGCCATAAATAGCATTCCCCCTCCCCCCACCCCTACCTACTTTTGTTGACTATGCCAGCCCATAAGGCCCATCTGTCCCTTCTCACTCTACCTGTAAGAACGACATGAAAGGATCGACCGTTTCTTCTCCTCTCTCTCTCTTGTCTCTAACCACGGCATTGAGGCGGGACGGCTTTGCTGTGGGCGTGACCTACCGCCGGTGGCGCTGGGTGATGGAGGCGGCAAGCCGGAGATTAACTCGCCTCGTCTTGGTCGCGCGCCCTCACGTCAATTAGCTAAGCAGCAGCAGAAGCAACTCCCAATGCAATATTAGGGTTGTAATGATAACTGTTATCGATGCACCGCCTCTGTTGCCTTGTTGTCATGGGCGGACCATCACGGGGGAGAACCTGGACTGTCGCCCCCCGGGAGCTGCTATTTCCCACCTGACGCGGGCGGAATCATAGCTCCGCACGCAACCTTCTTCTCATGGGCCACCCCCAAAGCAGCCCAAATAAACAAAGATGCTATTTTTAGTTTTTTCAATTTTGAACAGTTTTTAAGTTTAAACAGTTTTGGAATTTAATAGTTTTCGTGGCTATTCAAAATTTTCAAATTCCAAAACTGTTCATATTCATAAACGGTTCAGATTCAAAATTTGTTCATACTTAAAAGTGTTCAAATTTAAAAAATTGGTCAAATTCAAAAATTGTTCTAATTCAAAAGGTGTTCAAATTCGAAAAGTGTTCCAATTTTAAAAAAATTACATCAAAATGTTCATATTTTAAAATGTTTAGAAAACAGAGAAAAGAAAAAAAAGAAATACAAAAAAGTTAGAACGGTAATTGGGCCGGCTCAACACGGGCGCCCGCGTTGAGCCATAAATAGAATTCGCCCCCCTCCCTTCCCCACCCCCACCCCAGCGAAAACTACTTTGGTTGACTTTGCCAGCCCATAAGACCCATATGTCCCTTCTCACTCTACCTGTAAGCACGATCTGAAAAGGATCGACAGTTTCTTCTCCTCTCTCTTGTCTCTAAACACGGCAGTTATGCAGCGACCGGAATGGCTTTTTTGCTGTGGGCGTGACCTGCCGCCGGTGGCGCTGGGTGATGGAGACGGCATGCCAGAGACTAACTCGTCTCGTCCTGGTTGCGCGCCCGCCACTACAGGAAAGGGAAGCTACGCCGACGGCCAAACGTCGGGCTGTCGGTGTAACCATCGTCTAGGCCAGCCCCGCCAAGCAGCCATCGACGTAGAATTTCCCTCGGTATATCCTTTGCTACCCTGACGGCTGCCCTCGGCGTAGCTATATTTTATTTTATCTCATTAAACTTTGAAAAATCATAAATAAATAATTCTAATTCAGAAAAATACAAATAATATATTAAAATTTGCAGAAAAATAATACCTATCTATCTACACTCAAATATTACACATTTGTAAATAAAAATTAAGTAAAACATAAAACATTATATATAGTTTAAAACGGGCATAAAAAATTCAAAAATGATCGAAACAATACGAAACCTTCGTGTGGTGTTATATTATGTGACATAGTTAGAAGGAAAAATATCAAACTTGGTATATTGACTATGTCTCAAAGAAACCTTCACAAAATGACCTATCTCATTCGAGGTTTCTTGGCTTTCGGGTCAAATGACCAATGTTATGGCTAGAATTAAGGCATAGTTTGCATTAAGGTGCCCATATTGTTCATACATGTGCATCATAGGATGGCGAACAATGTTGCAGGAGGAAGCTTTCCTTTTTGTCGCACCAAAAAGCCATTTTCTATTTTCCGAGCATAAAAAACGGACGGTTTTGTGAAACAACCACCAAATGGCTAATTCAAAATACAACCACCACATTTTACAAAAATAATAGAGCACCTTATATGGACAGTGTCCCAACAGGGGGATCCGAAACCTTTCTATCCACCTTTGGTGAAAAATACAAATTCCTGCCGAATCGGTAGGAAGTGGGTCAGATATGAACTACAGGTACATGATCCGATGCTCATGTTTTTTTACAAAAATCATTTTTAGGTTCACAATATGCTATTTTATCAAAGATCCAATGCAAGTTTAGCGAGACTCGGCCCCGAGCTAAGAATCTTCATGCCCGCCGTTTGACAAAGTTTGACGATAGTTTATAACGGGCATAAAAAATTCAAAAAGATCGAAACAATGTGAACCCTTGCATGGTGTCATATTATGTGACATAGTTATAAGTAAAAATATCAAACTTGATATATTGATTATGTCTCAAAAAACCCTTCACAAAATGACCTATCTTATTTGAGGTTTCTTGGCTTTCGGGTCAAATGACCAATGTTATGGCTAGAATCAAGGCATAGTTTGCGATAATGTTCCCATATTGTGCATACACATGCATCATGGGATGACTAACAATGTTGCAGGAGGAATTTTTCCTTTTCGTCGCACCAAAAAACTATTTCCCATTTTCCGAGCACAAAAAATGGACGGTTTTGTGAAGCAACGAACAAATGGCTAATTCAAAATGGTACCACCATATTTTGCAAAAGTACTATACCACCTTATATGGACAATGTCCTAACAGGGGGATCCGAAACCTTTCCGTCCACCTCTGGTGAAAAAGACAAATTCGTGCCAAATCGGTAGGAAGTGGGTCAGATATGAACCACATGTACATGATCTGATGCTCATGTTTTTTTACAAAAATCATTTTTAGGTTCACAATATGCTATTTTATCAAAGATCCAATGCAAGTTTAGAGAGGCTCGGCCCCGAGCTAAGAATCTTCATGTCCGTCGTTCGACAAAGTTTGACGATAGTTTAAAACGGGCATAAAAAATTCAAAAACGATCGAAACAATGCGAAACCTTCGCGTGGTTTCATATTATGTGACATAGTTATAAGTAAAAATATAAAACTTGATATATTGATTATGTCTCAAAAAAACCTTCACAAAATGACCTATCTCATTCGAGGTTTCTTGGCTTTCGGGTCAAATGACCAATGTTATGGCTAGAATCAAGGCATAGTTTATGATAATGTGCCCATATTGTGCATACACATGCATCATGGGATGGCGAACAATGTTGCAGCAGGAAGTTTTCCTTTTCGTCGAACCAAAAAGCCATTTCCCATTTTTCGAGCATAAAAAACGGACGATTTTATGAAGCAACCACCAAATGGCTAATTCAAAATGCTACCACCACATTTAAAAAAAATACTATACCACCTTATATGGACAATGTCCCAACAGGGGGATCCGAAACCTTTCCGTCCACCTCTGGTGAAAAAGACAAATTCCCGCTGAATCGGTAGGAAGTGGGTCAGATATGAACTACAGGTACATGATCTGATGCTCATGTTTTATACAAAAATCATTTTTAGATTCACAATATGCTATTTTATCAAAGATCCAATGCAAGTTTTCCTTTTAATCGCATCGAAAAGCCATTTTTTATTATCCGAGCGCAAAAAGGGAATTTTCTAAAGCAACCACCAAATAGATAATTCAAAAACGGAGGGTTTATGATTAGTTGATATGGATATCATATTTGGATTCCTCTCATTTTTCTGATCAATTTAGACATATTATTTGTTAAATTCTGATTTACAGATATTAATTATTCCATATTAAATAGAAAATACAAAAAAGTAAAATTATTATATTTTTATTTGAATTCAATAATATTTTTACTTATTAATTAATATTTAATTAAATAATTTTAAAAAATACAAACATGTGACATGTTGATATAAGGGTTAATAGGATTGATATCATAGTATTGACAACAATGTATGAATGACTTTCGGAAACAGATTCTGAAGGAACGAGAAAGTTAAGCATGCTGGAGCTGGAGTAGTATTAGGATGGGTGACCGGCTAGGAAGTTCGACCAAGACTGCAATTTAATTAAATATTAAGTATACTTAGTGTTAAAAATGTTCAAAGCGAGAGATTAACGAGTCAAACAATTCAAAGATTCAAAAATTGAGAAAAAAATAAATAAAAAATAATTTTTTTAAAAAAATATATTTTTGCCACCTGTCGACAAGCTATGTCGACAGCCGCTACGCCGAGGGCATTGCCAATGCCCTCGGCGTAGCATACGCCGACGGCCTCTATATGCTCCGCCGAGGGAGTCCTTTGCCGAGGAGGCTACGCCGAGAGCAGCCGTCGGCGTACCATACGCCGAAGACATTTTAGTCTACGTCAACGGCTTTTTGCTCTCGACGTAATGCGCGCGTCCTGTAGTGCGCACGTCACTTAGCTAAGCAGCAGCAGCAGCAGAAGCAGACTCCCAAGCCAAAGGAAGCTCGATCTCCATCCAGCAATCGTCCCGTGCAAGCTGAAGCTAGCTCTCCGGCTGGCCGGCCGGCGCTGATAATTTCCTCCTTATGTACATTCCCAAACTCCCAATTCTAGAATATTTTTGTCACGATTTCTTGCATCTTACAATTGGGGAAAATGCTAGCTAGTCACAAATTTTGCCATACATTAAAATTGTTGGTTAAAGATTTTTGTTTCACTGTTAGGCAGAAAGTTAAGAGAGGCAAAGGCAAAACCATTGATCATTTTTCAGAAAAATGGAGGTGACCCTGAATAAGCAGACCCTTTCTTGCTCATCGAATTTGGAAAGCAAGTAATGCAGAGTTAGTAATACTACATGATTAAGTAGTAGATGTTTTTGTTTTGTTTTGGACTACCTTATGTATATATTAATCTTATAATTGTATTTTGTGAACAAGATCAATCTCAATATGTAAGTTTGAGAAAATGCTACGCATTCAACTTTGTTGCTATCATTTGATTTGGCTTCCAGAAACAAATTCCTATGTCATTTTGTAGCTTCACCCCCTAATCTAAGCGCTAGAAAATTTGCGCCCTAAACTGTTGAACGGAGGAAGTATTTTATAAAATAGAATGCTATAACTTTCATAGCGTCGGGAGAAGGTTGAGCTAAATTAAGCCAAGTTTTATAGTAACTTTTACTTGTCACAGAGAGGGACAAGTATGAATCCATCGGACGGCTCAGATAGAAAGGCCCAGCTGGTCCAATAGCCATAATATCCAGGAAAAGTATACATTTAGTTATCTATACCTAATAATAAAATACGAAGTATTTCTTCCGGTCCAACACTTTTTTAGACTGTTTTGCCCTCTCACTAATCCACATGTTACACGCCATTGGTAAGTAAAATAAATGTTCGTAGTTAGAAAAAAAAACACGTGCACGGTTTGTAGGTTTGTTTTTGCTGCACGTTATGTCCGCGTGTATAACCCGGCCGATCAGCACGACGAATTGACTTCACATCGCACTGCCTCCGCTCAACACGCCGTCAATGTTCTACTCACCTCTAGCGCCGCCGATCGGCGTCGTGCGGGTGTGCCTCCGCTGGCCGCCAGCTCGTTTGCTTCCCAGTTCCCACGTTCTAGCGCCGCCTTACCGACCTTCCCCGCCGCCCAGTCCACGCCCACACAACGGACCGAGATCCAAAATTTTCCCAGTCGCCAGTTCTGAGCTCGTGGACGGTGGCGCGTCCGTATTCCAGCAAGAAGTAGCAGAGTGCAGCGTCCCAACGCAATCCCATTCCGGCCCACATAATTCAGATTTAAAATCTATAAATACAGTTTCACACCGTGAGTGCAGACAGAGTGCTTTATGTTTTCTTCTTTTTTTTTCCTAATTGTGATTAAGAGCATGATGCTTAACAAGTTGTTTTGTATTTGTACGTCTTGAATGATTGCTTGGTTACTTTTCTTCTTGCAAGTGAAGGATGATTACATTATTTTTTTGCTTTCAAAATGGAGTTAACAGAGTAAAGTAATCAAGACTTGAAAGTAATACATTTTTTCTCAATCCATCTAATGTAATTTAATTATTCGAGACATTTATACTACTATAAACAATTTGTAGTTTTGTTCTTTTCTATTTTTAACCTACATATATTATATTGGTGCATCGACTTTTTAGCCCGAATACCCAATATAAAAATCCTGGCTCCGCCACTAATGCGGATCCTACCCACTGTGTCACCCGCAAGTAATAAAATGTTTTCAAATAAAACGTTTTGATTTCCATGCTCGGTACCAACGTGAATTTAGTAGTCACGTCTTCCTTCAAAAGAAAATAGTAGTTATGTCAATTAGTCATAAGTGCGTCCGCCAGTGCGAGGGGTGGCTGTCGAGGAGGAGGAGGAGCAAGGTCGACGGCAGCGTGCGCGTGCTCATACCGGGGTTATTAAGGTCGATGTCCTTGAATAGCTCAAGCGGATATAGTCGGACATCATGCGTCTGCAAGAATCTTGGAGGTTGATCTGGAGCGTGGATATTACGGCTGAGAATTATCACCGGTCCACGATTCAGAATTTTAACAAGGTTTTCGTATATTTCACACCCCAAATATTCATGTGTAAACTATTCACATTGATGATCAATCAGAATCCTACTTTATACTATTAGAGATCGTACCTAAGCTAATACATGTTAGATCTAATGATTTTTATGTATGATATTTGATATGCAATATATCAAGAAATAAAAGTTTGAGGAGACATCAGGTTTCGCCTAGAGCAATATATAAACATAGTGTTTCTACTTTCGTCGCAGCAACGCGTGGGCATTTTACTAGTATGGAAAAAAATCAGAACAGCCGACCGCTTCGTCCACTCCCCGCACATACGCCACCGCCGCCGCCGCCGCCTCCACCTGCCGTGTGCACGGAGCCGCCGACGCCTTCTCCACCTCTGCCTGGCCTGAACCCCCGGCACCTTCTCCACCAACCCACCCGCCCTGCCTCCTCCACATCCCACACACCCACAGCAGGAGGAGGGTCACCGCCGCCGCCTCGTCCACCCCCACCCAGTATGCCTCCTCCACCCCCACCCGCCACAGGAGTAGGGACGCCACTGCCTCCTCCACCCCCACCCGGCCTGCCTCCTCCACCCGCACCCGCGCACATGAGTAAGGAGGCCGCCGCCGCCCCCCACGCGACCTGACTGCAAGGAGCCGCCGTTGAAAGGTACATGTTCCAGTTCTCAACCTACTCCAGTTCATGTCTCATATTAGAAGAAAGCAACAGAAGTAGGGAAAGGAGGAGAGGATTAGTTGCACTTGCTCATGCTTTTGCTTTTGTTTATGTACTATGTACCGATGAAAAATGATGTTACATCCGGAGGACAAGCTAAACTAGCAACAATGTATAGTGGTACACCTCTGTAATCTTTGTTCTGGTCCGCCGGTGGCGACCACAACCTTTGTAATGGATTTCTGAAATGTTTTTATTGTTGGTGTGTCACTCACGCGTAGATAATTGACAAAACAAAGATAACACCTTAATGAGTTGCAAGTTACTAGTTCAGAACTAGGTGGTTACAGTTTTCAGGTAGCACACGTGAATAAAACTTTAATGTGCAAAACCTAATTGCTTATATTAAACAACCGAGTAGAGGCAATGGTTGAGTTTTCTCCCCTACTCTGATTTACTCGCACTGTCTAGCGAGTGATGCTCCAATGCTCTATTAACCAGATTCTAGGGCAGTTTGCCTTTTTGTACCTTGAAAATGGATCTGTACGTATACTCAAAATATAGCAAGCTTCACTAGCTATTAGTCTATCAGAATCTTGTAGATGGGAACATAATGATAAATAGCAAAAAACAGTGGTTATGCGAGGTAGTCTGTAGCCTAGGGCATTTAGGTTGCAAAATTACCAGAACTAGCTAGTATAAAGTAGTACTGATATGCAATTTTACTCTCACTGGCATCATGTATGTTTCTATCTCATACTTTTATCTAAATTCTGACTGTCAGAGATAATTTCTGCAAATTCTGGTAGTTAGCAAAGAAGGTGCTTTTAAATGAGGTTTTACACATTACACATTTAAAAACCAGGCTCAATTCTGGTTTCATACTCGGCATGCTAGTTTTGGTTTGGCATTTTGAGCCTAGCGCATGCTAAAACCAGCCTAACAAGTGGAATTTATGTGTTTGTTCTCCTACTAGCCCCATAATAACATAAAACTGTGAAGAATTCCACCAAAAGTATATGTTGTTGGCCCCCTGTATACTGCGATAGTGCAGGATCATGAGAAGCATATCTGCACAATATTTCCACCTTACAGAGGAATTCTTGGCCAATTAGAAAGTGTAACCCATATGCACATGTAAGATGATCCACTTACTATCTTTCTGGACATGACAATATGTTTCAATATTTCTAGACTCTCAGTTTTATTGATCAACTGAAAAATGTGAAGCAATGACATGTTGAAATTTAATCAAGTTGTGTGTGCTCCATGGGACGAGCTTAAAGATTTCTTCATTGTATCTATATTTTTCTGCCAATTTTATTTCCAATATACTATGCATATTATTTATTGTCTCATCTTTTTTAGGTACCAGGCAGTCTGTGGTTTGAGGAAACAAGCAATCAACTATGCAGTATTCTTCTACAGCTGTGGCAAACGATGACTATTAAGTGATAAACAAGAGTGGTTCAAGGGTTCAATCATAGAGTTAGCTTTGTTCTGGACAGTGACTGGATTTGCGGTGGTGTAGAAGTAAAACCGTGAGATCATCTATGCAGTGTGCTGAGTGTATGAGATGTTCAGTAATGTAGATATCTGCTCTTTCGAGTCTTCTTGATGTACCACTACTTGTTCAGCATCAGTGAATATATAAGATCATTGGTTCTTCATTTGAATAAGATTGTAACTGTGTCAAATGATAAATTTTCAGTTTTATTATTTGCCACACCATGTGTCACTGACATGTGGTGGTCAATGTGGCAAATAATAAATTTTTAAAGTAAAGCGTGACAAATGATAAAATATTCCGTTATCACGAATGATAAACATGTGTGATGGAAAATTCACTTATATTCTCATATTTTGTTGATTGAAAACCCCGCTAAGTACTTGTTAGTACCATTAAAATTACACAAGAAGCAGTTGCACACATAAGTCAGGAAAGTAGAAAAGTCTCGGACTTCAGAGTATCAAGCCTGGGTTTCTTATGTGCATCATCCATCAAGTAGTATTACGCTATCAACGCTTTGGAGATACTCTGTTGTTTTTTCTTCCTTTACTCTTCTTTCTTTCAGTTATATGGCGCATGTCTTAATTCTATAACTAATCAACTTTGATCAATCAATCAACTCTGTAACCATGTCTTAATTCTGAAATTCAGAACAATTGGCATATAAAGCGGTCCAGTACACAAAATGAGAGATCCAATAATTCGAAAAAGTGGTCAAGTACACAAAATGAGAAATCTTTCATTTATTTGTCAGTTCCTAATGGCACACAACATAAATCGGCAATATACCATGATACACAAGGAGTGGTAGACGTGGTAGTACAGAGCTTGACTAGATTCCAGAACTGGATGGACAGAGGACACCATTACAAAGTAATATAACATGGTAAAATAAAAAAGAAAGATAAATACACTTTCTTTCACAATCCATATGAGTACAAAGGAAATCCATATTTACAGAAGTACAAAGGAAATCCATATGAGTTTGAATGGCTAACACTCCATGTACGTGCAAGCAGTTAGTGGGAACACAAGTCGAAGTCCATCCATATGATGCTTGTGATGGCATCCATGCAGAAGACAATAAGTTGTATTTGTCCTACCAAGTCAAAACAATTATGGTCATGCTCATCTCAACTGTTAAACTTCAGCAGTAAATGGCAGCACAACTTACCGGTAACTTTTAGTATCTATGTGGAACACGTACTGATGCATTGTATATTCAATCAGTGTCCAGATAAATATTCCTGCCACAACCATCAGCGCTACTTCAGGAACTGGGTGGCTCATTTGGGTCGATTGATTCAGGCACAAAGCAAACAACAGGAAACCAAATAAGTGTTTCCTACATGTTAAAAATGGAAATGAACCATTTGCTACAACACAATGTCCAAATTTTATAAAATAAATAAAGAGAAAAACAGAATATTCACCTCCAATACATCAATGGAAAATAAAACATTGGCCCCTATTTGCTAACAATTAGCTAATGAATCCAGTCCTGATACCGTTCATCTTGATGACCAACCTAGAAAATTTCACCTAAATATTTGAGCACGTAATCAAATAGAAGGCCTTGGTTTTCAAATGCACCAAGATACCAAAGCATAAAAGAAAAATTAGGCAAGAGTCATGATCAAAGACTAATGATACATTGTAGTCAAACGAGGAAATCAACACCTTCACAATTTTACTGTATCATAAATTACAGGAAAATGCTAATGATAGTACTCTATACATCTTGGAGATCAGCCAAAAATATGATTTAAGAACTAATAACACTTGTAGCTACTACACTCTTGGTCATCATATCACTACGACTACCCTCACTTCTTTGGAAAATCCATACCCACAATTATTTATGAAAAAAAACATAAACCAATATGCCAAATATATACTTTGAAAGTCAAAACAAAATACACAACCAAAGAACGTCACATTTACCCAAAACACAAGAGGCTTGTCCAAATCTACTGTAAACGCTTGCGCAACCATTTTCTTGGACAATAATTACGGCACCACACAGAACCAGGAGTAAGGATACGGGTAATCTGTACAAGAATCAAGCAAGGTAGAGAGTACATGTCGACATTATCTCCGGCCTACAGAACATACATGATAGACATAAATTTATAAATTGGTGCTCATCTCAAATATGACCAAACGTGGCATCAGCAGTTAATTAGAGAGAGTCTATCTTGCAAGGAAAAGCACATTACAAAATTCCATACCTGAATCAATAGCTTTGCACAAGGCGTATAAGAAGCAAATAATGTAGGATCTGGGGAGGACCGCCAGAACACGCGTGGGATCCCCCATCCCAGTCCCGGGCCTCCCGGCCACAACTTCATCGAGTTCCTCCCCTCCCCGGCGCCACCCCCTCGCTCGACTCCTCCCCATAGACAACAGCTACATCCTACTGTCGCCGACCTCCCTCTTTCTTCGCGACGACACCGATAGAATCGAGGTCGACGACCGTGCCGTGGCAGCATCCACGCAGCCGAGGTGGACTTGTAGAAGAGAATGGGGATGTGCTCTCGTCGATGAGGACCACCGGAACGTGGCGGCCACGTGCAGGAGGCGATCTTCATCGTGAGGAGGCGTGGGCGTCATCGATTCTAGGTTAGGATATGGTTGATGAACAATTGCACAGGTTGGAATGTGGTGGGCTGGAGAGGCCTTTTGGGCCGGGGCCTGTCGACGAGATTTTTTTGTCTGATGCTGATTTTCTTGAGCAGTATGAATTGTACTAGTCGCCTATTCGGCAGCAGTATGAATTGTTGCCAGCCATTGGATTCCCGAAAACGTATGACTATTATTTATTAGAGGGCCACAAAAGAGCTCTAAATTAAATAGGGCGCTACTTTTTCTCTGGTGATGGTGCATACGTTTGGCCGAATGAATGGAAGCTCTGTGTGGCCCGTCTCCCGTAAGGCCGCGGTTAGACGTGTGGTCGACGCTGATTTTTAGGTGACCGCCATCTTGGGGGTGCAGCATGGTGGCCCTGACGTCGATCCGGAGGACTCGGATAATGCCGTGCGGCGGTGGCGGCAGTGAGCCTGAGCCGGCACTGTTGTTGCAGTCGAGGCTGAAACCCGGCCGGGAGCAGCCGTCTTTCTGGCCAGACAATAATGGCACCAGCCTCATCAACAGTACTAGCTCCGCCGCCGGCGAGAAGGTTATTTGCGCCACCATTGTTATGAGTGATGGGTGCGTGAGCGAATGCTGGAGCGGGCTAGCTAGCCCTTCTGCATGCTTTTATATGCAGAGAAAGCAGGGCCGCCGGCCGTATGCTAGCTTCAGAGTGAAGCACTCGGATTCAGGGTTTCAGACGGGCGCCAGGTAATGCATGCGAGCGCGTGCGTACGTACGGATCCACCAGTTTCACATGAGGAGATGCTCGGACGGAGGACGGGTGCTCTTCTTCCTAGGGTAGATAGTCCGTACTGCATATTTCGTACTACTAATTGGGAGGTCGGATCAATCAGCTCTCATGGTGGCCTGGCGACACCGGAGCAGAGTATGCATATGCTTCGGTGACGTACGGCTAGACATTTCGTTTTGATGCACGCCTGCTCTTGGCCCCTTCCCATGTGACACCCTAGCTCGAGCGACTTGGCCACTGTTCTGAAATTCCGCGTCACGCGTTCAACTCTACTGCATCTTTGAATAAAACTACTATACTAGCTGTTAGGATAGGTTCGGTTACCTGTTCGTTAAACAGTTAGCAGATAGACCTAGTCTTGAGGTTCGACGCGATCTGTGCGTTGGACCGATATTGTAGGATCGCTGGGAGCAGCTCATTCTATCGTGAGATGGTTGTGGCGCAAACCCAGGCACTCTTTGTAATCCGAAAGAATAAAAGGCACTAGTGGAGAATGGGCATTTAGTCCCGATTCTAGAGGGTCTCTAGTTTCACATACGCAGCCGGAACAAGAGGTTCCATCCTCTAGTCCTGGTCAGTTACGGGCCGGGAAATTCGGCTGTCGCGGCAGCCGATGGGAGTTTCTGCCGCGGTATAGTTTTGGGATCGTTTTCTGCCGCGGCAGCCGATGGAGGTTTCTGTCGTGGCAGAATTTTGGGGCCGATTTCTGCGGTGGTAGACGAATGCGGGGTTCTGACGCGGCAGGAGGATAGGTAGAGGATGGTTGCGTTTGGCGTAAAGCGACATGCAACAAAGGAACCCATTACACACAACATCGTCATGATTATATAGATATAATTCTACATTACATATATATATAATTTGATTAAATGGAGATCACAACCCGTCTATTCGGTTACAAGTTCATTAAATCACTAAAAGCCGGAGGTATGGTATTTTCCTTCTCGGTGTATGACATGGTCAACAAGAAATCCCGCCAATTCCTCTTGAATTGCTACCAGACGCTTCCTTGGTTCGAGATTCTCCAGCAATCTTTCCAACTATATATAAAATAAGGAGGTCAATATGAATATCAATAGTCATAACAAATATTATGAATAACACTCAAAACAATTTGTGAATATATTGTTCACGTACTTCTATAAATATTCCTCCGTCCCGCTCACTGACCTCGGAGCGAATGTACTCGCACATGAAGTATCCACATAGATTAGTCCCTGATGGCTGCCTTTTGCACTCTACGGGAATAGAATTCAATTAAATAATAATCAAGCATGATATAATGGTATTGAAACTAGAATTGAAGAGATGCGCGGATCTAGCTCATACTACTTACATCGACCCGATGAAAACTAAGCTCGTCTTTAAATTCACCAACCGTAGCATTGGTGAAAGCTTTCCAAACCCTGCCCGGAAAAAAAAAGAATAAATGAGTTATTAGTTACTTGATATCTCAGGATATATATGAAAGAAAGAGATCGATATAGTGCAATAATGATTGAAATTATCTCTGGAGCGCATCTTTAATGAATGCGTACTCTGATTCGTCTCTCATTAGCGAGTCCTTGATTTCAACTCTTCCAGCGTCAACTTCAATGATTAGCGGAATCCAGTAAAAGATGCGCACGTTTATATACGTCAATAACTCATCAATTACACTTAGCAGAATCAAGTGAATCTATACAAGGCAGTATCACTCTTACTTGTAGTTATAGGGAAACAATATTCTTCGTTTGTAATGTTGCCTCAATAAGACCCTTAGAAAGTTACGCTCCGTGTCCTTGGGATATTCCTTTAGCAATGCTTGATTAAACCGATGTGGGTCGATGAACCCAGTGTCAAAGATTTTCTTTCGGCCACATTCATCGCTTTTCATTCTGCATAATAGCATAGTGAAGATAATTACATGCAATGAAAGAGATGAGTTAGAGACTTTATCATAGAAATAAATGAATCACTTACAGACAATAGGTAGCGAGGAGACTCAACTCGAGGACATCTTGTTTGAATAACATATAGAATTCCTCAAAATAAATTTTCAACTGGTCTTCACCATTAAAATGCTCACTTGTAATTCTCACAAGCAGGGCTGACAATCGATCTTTTTCATCGCATGTAGAGACTTTCTCATACCACTCATGCAGCATTCATATTTGAGTTGGTAGAAGGTCGACCTCATTAGGTCTGACCAGAATCTTCCCGTATTCATATCTCCATCCAAATTCCTCTTGTCTGGGGATATGACCGCCTAGCGCTTGATCAACTGTAATACTAGCACCTTTGGCAAATTCTATTGCTATAATATTCTGATGATCAATATTGGATAACACCTTGAGCGGGGCAATCGATTTATTTGCCTGCATTCCGAGTTGCGCAATATCTCTTTTCCCGCTGCTTGCAGTAGTATTTACTGGATTCTTCCTATGAATTCTCATCACACAGCATTTGTAGTCATCAGCCTTATTTATCTCATATTGCGATGGTTGCTCAAGAAAACCCTTAGCCCACTTTTTGGCTTTCGGATCAAATATTTGCTTTGGCTTGGTAACTTTGGGTGCAAAGAAGGCTTTCACTTGGGCATCGCCGATCGCTTTGGTTTCCTCATCAGTCATCTCATAAGGTAACTTGGGAGGAGGCGGCGGGATTTTCTTCACCTTTTTACCTTTGGCTTTATTCTGAGTAGTATTATTACTAGTTGACTGAGAGACCGCCTTCTTTGTCTGACACACAGGCGGCAGAGTGGGCTGACGCGGCGGTGGACTCGCGCTATGGTGGTCGTCCCACTCCTCATGTGGACTTGCTGGATGCGCAAGACTCGGCTGACGCGGAGGAGACGGTGGTGGCCTGGGTGCAGAGCCTGGAAACATGATGTATTTCTTACGCCATAGAATGATAGAGCCCCTGACTTCTCCTAGCGTCCTCTCGTCTTCAGGTCTAGGGATGTCAAGTTGTAGTGATTCATATTAAGGTAGAACCTCATCCACCCCAACACGAGCATAGCCATCTGGAATCTCTTTGCAATGCCAGCGTGCTTTAGGTTCACAAGATAAAGCATAGCCGAGAGCCGCCTTGAAGGATACATTCATCACTCCAACATGCAGCTCACAGCTTGTCTTCTCAGTGATATTGTCCACGGGATATCGATCTATCGGATCGGACGCCGTGGAAGCGATACTGCTTCTCCGCTGAGATGGGCCACCGAAACTTTCTTCTAGCCACTGATGAGATGGCCCTTGCTGGCGCATTTCATCCAGTTGCTTCTATTGCTCCTTTAGCATGGCATATATTTCCTCGTTCTTTATTTCCATGCTTCGCAACCGGTCCGTCTCCTCTATCTCCTTCCGCTTCTTTGCCCTTGCTTGGCTTCTATAGGATTCAGTGTCCTCAGGAAACCCAGTCTTCCACGACACAGAAGTTCCAAAGCCTCGTGTTCGTCCTGGTTTTTCAGGATTCCCGAGGGCCTTTGTCAGCTCAGCGTTCTCTCTGTCGGGTTTGAAGTTACCTTGTTTAACCTCCTCAATTGTTTTAACAATTTCTCCATGGGGTGTAGCAACATTGGACTTTTCATCGAATATTAACTCCCCTGTTTCCATATCATGCTTTGCCCCATGGGCAAGTAACCAATTCCTTACTCTGATGGGCCAATCCTCTGTAGCTGGAGTGAGCCCTTGGGCACGCAAGCCTTTCTCGGCTCCTCCCACTTAGGAACGGAAGTCCTGTAGCCACCAGTCCCCATCTTATGATGATATTTCTTTTTTACAACATTTTCTTTATTCTTTTCGGACCTTTGTTTTGCTATTTCTATTTTCTTGTAGTCCAGAAATCTTTCCCAGTGAGGCCGCTGCTTCTCTAGTGTGTCAGTGAATTCTGGAACTTTGCCTTCCTCGAGATATTCATTGTACAATCTTTTCTTATAGTTATTGAACTGTTCGGCCATCTTCTTAAGAGCGAAACGCTTGACTTTGGACCTCATATCATCTGTGGCCTTCTTAGACTCTAAGACTGATAGGGTGAAATGTGAATGAGCTTCTCCCATAGTGTGTCTTTGTATCTGTTCTCGACATAACTCATAGAATTTTCATCTCCCTTTGCTGGCTTATTCCAGTTGATAATGCTGATCGGGACATTGTCCCTAACAACAAATCCACATTGATGAATAAATGTGTTTGCGTTCTTTATGGGAAGCAACGGTTTGCCCTCTGGAGAGACCTCATCAATTGTGAGATGCGCATCTTCGGCCATCCCTTTGGCTGGTCCTCGTTTACTATTTTAAACTGACTTGGTCGATGTGAAGGTCTAAAATAAGAAATAACATTCGTTAATATATATATATATATATATACAAACACAAATCAATTAATGCATCTATCTAGTGATCAAGAGGCTTAATAATATACCTCGCCAGACTTTATCAAGGCTGGTCCATCATTTTTCAAGCCATCATTGAAATTAAAACTAATTTGCGCTTCTACTAGAGGTTTTATCTCTATTACCCCACCGGACTCATTCAGAAACTGTGAGCCATCTTCTGCTCTATAGTCTTCTTCTCCACCCAAATCGATGAGCGCTCCATCCTGATAGGGGAGCGGTTCATCACCTCATATCATATCGAATAAAGGCTCTTCACCTTCTCTACCGTTGAAGTCCATAGAATAACTGCTATGACATAATGTGCATATGAGTAATAAAATTATATATGTATCATATATATCACAACAAGTAGTAATAATACATCTCGAATAACAATAAAGTATTAATATCATCTAACATCTCGAATAACATCTCAAAAAACAACAAAGTAGTCATAATACATCTCGAATAACGACAAAGTAGTAATATCATATAAAGAACAACATCTTGTCTCATAACATCGCTCAAACTCAACGTCGACTCTCGGTTACTGAGCCGCGGGATGTGACCAACCAAATAGTCGGAACCATTACCGGAGTATAACTAGGGTGAGATCCCTGAATAACCTGCCAGGTATGGGGGCCACCCTGGCGTCCAACATCACCATATAGCGACGGACGTGCTCGTCCTCCTCCCTGACACGACGTCGTACCAACTCCTTGGGGGTCGGCTCCCTCTGCACACTTCGTAGACCACGTGACCTCCACCAAAGAAGATCCGGGTCAATGACGACACCCGGATTCCTCACCAAGCTACGAGTCCCTGACGGTAGTACCTCCCAGTGCCAGCCCGGCGGATCCCAGTCGTGTACAACTCCGGTAGAGCGTAGTACTCCCTCGTTGTCGCCGAGTCGACTACGAGGATGCGGTATGGGCATATCCTAAAGTAGGTATGGATTTGACCGAAATAATGCTAAGTAAATAATTATATTCTAATAATAATAATAATTTCCTAAATACTAACAAATATTATATAAAAATCTCTAAATATCCTAAATACTAAAAAATATTATATACAAATCCCTAAATATCGCTAAACTAAATAATAATATGTCTAAAGAAAATTATATATCAAACTAAAATATCTTTAAATCTCTATATTAAAAATATGTAAAAATATATATGAAACTAAACAATAACATATTTAAATCCCTAAATATTATATATATTAAAACTAAAATATTCCTAAATCCCTAAATAATATACTAACAAATTAATCTAACTAAGATACATCTAAACTATATATTTAAAAGTAAACAATGATATATATAAATTATATAATAAAATAAATTATATATACTTAAAAGTAAACAATGATATATCTAAATTATATACTAAACTAAATTATATATACTTAAAACTAAACAATGATATATCTAAATTATATACTAAACTAAATTATATATACTTAAAACTATAAATAATATATCTAAATTATATACTAAACTAAATTGAAAAACAGAAAAAAAGAAAAAACACTTACGGTTGAGGGAAGGATCGCGGGCCCGGTGGGGGCTGGCAGCGGCGACCACGGGCGCGGCACGAGCGGCGGCGGTGGCGCGCGGGAACATTGAGGGCCGGGTGGCGTAGACGGCGGCGCGGGAACGGTGAGGTGCGTAAGCACGACGATTGACTGAGAGTTCCACGGGCGCGGGTGACCACGGGGGCGTGGCGAGCTCGACATGTAGGGCAGCGACGACGAGCTCCACGGGCGCGTGCGGTGGCGAGATCTCCGACGGGGCACGGGCACGGGCGGTAGCCTGGCGGCATCGCGGTTTGCAGAAGTGGAGGCATCCCGGTGTGTGGCTCGGGCCGGGAGGAGGGCAGTGGGTATTTATACCCACCACCTCTAGTCCCGGTTCCAGCCTCCAGCCGGGACTAAAGAGGGGCCTCTAGTCCTGGTTCCAGCCACGAGCCGAGACTAGAGGTCTTTTCGGGTGTGGCGTTTCGTTCACAATCCAAAAACCTCTAGTCCCGGTTTGTGGTATGGGCCGGAGCTATAGGTTAATTTTAGTTAATTTTATTATTTCAATATCTTTTATTCTGTAATGATGAAAATATGTATTATATATAAAAAAATTTAGAAAATAAAGATCTATAATATAAATCTATTAGCATACTCAGTTATAAATCTAATATTTTGTTGAATTAAATAATATCTTTTGCATACTAGAGTTTTAATTTATTAATATTATTATTTCAATATCTTTTATTCTGTAATGATGAAAAATATGTATCATATATCAAAATTTGCAGAAAAAATATCTATAATATAAATCTATTAGCATACTCTGTTATAAAACTAATATTTTGTTGAATTAAATAATATCTTTTGTATACTAGAGTTTTAATTTATTAATATTATTATTTCAATATCTTTTATATTCTGTAATGATGAAAAATATGTATCAAATATCAAAATTTGCAGAAAGAAAGAAATATAATATAAATCTATTAGCATACTCTGTTATAAAACTAATATTTTGTTGAATTAAATAATATCTTTTGTATATTAGAGTTTGAATTTGTTATGCCCGTTTCAAACTAAGGTCGAACCGACGTCTATGAAGATAGGGGACGAGGCTCGTTAGAACTTGCATTGGATCTCTAAAGAAACAACATATTGTGAGTCTAAAATGATTTTTTCAAAAAATCACGGGCGTTAGATCATGTACCTGTAGTTCAAGTCGGACCCACTTCCTGCCGATTGAGATATAACCAATCGGGACTGAAGGAATTGCGGCAGGCTAGGGCAGACATCACTAATTATAGGGACGAGTGTCGATATTATGTCGTGCTGCTTGTACATTGTCCTGAATGGTGTCGCCAACCGGGACTAAAGATGAACCTTTAGTCCTGGTTGGAGACACCAACCGGGACAAAACGTGAGTCAAGACTAATAATAGGGGTGAGTGTCGATATTATGTCGTGAGTGTCGACACTATGCCGAGCTTCTTGTACTATAAATAGGCATCCTTGTGAGTCCAGTCCTCCAGCCAGTTTGTAGCATCTCCAAGATGGTTTTCGAGAGCGGAGACACCACTACGGCCAGTTTTAGGGAGATGCCGCCAGAGCCCAGTCCTCCGGCATCTCCAAGAAACTGGTCATAGAGGCACTCCCTAATATGTGAAATTAGTTAGCTCCCAGGCGTATTGATCTAGTTAGAGAAGTTATAAGATGCAAGATGGTGTGCGAGAGAAGGGACACCACTATGGCCAGCATGAGGGATATGCTGCCGGAGCCCAGTCCTCCGGCATGTCCCTTAAGTTGGTCATAGAGGCACTCCCTAATATGTGACCACGCGCGTTTGGAGATCAGATCTTAATGGTAAGTACAAATCGGGACAACATCTTCATAGTTCAGAAAAGTTGTTCTACGAACCGGGACTAAAGGCCCTCTTTTAATCCCGGTCCAGCCACAAAACGGGACTAACACACTCAAGATGGTTTGCGGACAACACTATGCAGTCCCGGTCCAGCCACAAACCGGGACTAACACTCAAGACATTTATTAATATTAAAAAACCGAGACTACGGAATCGGTACTAAAGGCCCCCTTTAGTCATGCTCATATCTAGCCCTATAGTACACAACTTCACAGTCGTCTTCGCCTTCGTCTTCGTCTTCGTCATCGTCGTCGTTGCTAGGCGCACGCGGCTAGATCCTTAGCCCAGCCATGGCATATTGTGGGGGTACCTGCCACTCAGTACTTGGATTCACGATGTGTGGGGGAGGGGGATCCCAGATGACAACTCCACTACACCCGCGGCCTTCACCATCGCCACCCTTCTTATGGCTCTATGGCGGTTGCGGGTACCGCGGGCGGGGATTGTCTCCCCGACGATGTAGCACGTCATGCCAATGATAGTCCGGTTCGCCCACCACAGGCGTCGTCCAGCTTCGTTGTGGTTCACCGGGGGAGGTCCGTCACCCTCGTACCTGGCGAGCTCCCTTTCCCGCCAGTTAGCAAAGAAGGCATTTTAGGTGTTATAGTTGTCGGGATCCCACTAGGATCCATCTGCTTCTCCGACGTGAGCTCGTGGTAGAAGTGGTTCGTGATGGCCGCCTGGCGTGCGGAACCTTGAGGGACAGGAGGGACAGGAACCCCTCCAGCACTCAGCATCTAGCCGACGGGCGGCCAGTAGCCCGGAGGGCAAGGGTAGCTGGAGGTGCACAGCGCCTCGGTCTCCTTGAGGGTCCGAATGACCCAGTAGGTGCTATCCATTATTGTGAGAGAGAAATGTGTGGATGTGTGGATAGCGATGTCACGGTCGGCGAAGATATAGAGGAAAAGGGCGGGAAAACATGGCGGGAAGTGGTGGGAAATGGCGGGAAATATCTTTAGTCCCGGTTAGTGGCTACAACCGAGACTAAAAGCTTCGGTCAGAGGGAAAGGATGGGAAAACATGGCGGGAAGCAGTGGGAAATAGTGGGAAGTATCTTTAGTCCCGGTTCGTGGCTACAACCGGGACTAAAAGCTTCGGTCAGAGGAAAAGTTAGTATAATTATTTTTATAAAACAGAAAAAATAACAAACTTGGTAAAAGCTTCACAAAATGATATACATATTGTTGGGATTATGCCCTAGAGGCAATAATAAAGATGTTATTATTATAATTCTTGTTCATGATAATGTTTATATTCCATGCTAGAATTGTATTAAGCGGAAACTTTAATACTTGTGTGGTTTGTGAACAACACCGTGTCCCTAGTACGCCTCTATGGACTAGCTCATTGATTAATGATGGTTAAGGTTTCCTAACCATGGACATGAGTTGCCGATTAATAATGAGATCATATCATTGGGAGAATGATATGATGGACAGACCCAAACTAAGCGGAGCAATTAGATCGTGTCATCGTGTTCATCTTTGCGAAGCTTTTCTTATGTCAAATATTGTATTCCTTAGACCATGAGATAATACAACTCCCTGGTATCAGAAGAAAGCTTTGAGGTCATCAAACGTCATCCTATGAGAGGGTGATCATAAAGGTGTCTCTCAGGTGATCGGAAAGTACCTGTTGGGTTGTATGTATCGAGATGGGATTTGTCCCTCCCAAGTCGGAGAGATATACTTCGGGCCCACTCGGTAATCGATATCAACAGCACTTGCAAGCATGTGGTTAAGGAGTTAATCACAAAGTGATATCGGATTACGGAACGAGTAAAGTACTTGTTGTGAACGAGATTGAACTAGGTATGACGGTACCGACGATCAAATCTCGGGCAAGTAAAATATCGCGAGACGAAGGGAATATATATGGGATTGATTGAATCCTGGCATCGTGGTTCATCCGATATGATCATCGATGAATGTGTGGGAGTCAATATGGGTTTCCAGACCCCGCTGTTGATTATTGATAGAAGATCATGTCCGCATATTCTCGAACCCGAAGGGTCACACACTTAACGTGTCTCGACGCTAGGATAGGTTGGATAATTGGTTTATGAGTTTTTGTTCGGAGTCTCGGATGGGATACGGGACATCACGAGAGGTTCCGGAGTGGTCCGGAGAATAAGATTCATATAAGGCAGTGCAGTTTTTGGAGTTCGAAATTGTTCTGGGTTAATCGGTATTGTACCGGAAGCTTCTAGAACCTTCCGGAAGGGGACCAACGTGGCCCCACCTTCCGGGAGGGGGAATGGGCCTATGAGGGAGTGCCCTGGCCGCATTGGGACAGGGGCACAAGGCCCCATAGGGCCCAGCCGGCCAAGAAGGGATTAAACCCTAATTGGACCTTCTAGAAGGGGGGGTTTCCTTGCCCCCCACTCTTCCTCCTTGGCCGCCGGTTTTGGACTTGGGGGAGGGGCTAGGGCTGCCGCCCACCCCTCTATATAAAGAGGGCTGGGGGCGCACCCCCCCCCCCACACCTCCTCCTCAATCCTAGCCGCCCTGCTGTCCTCCTCTCTCTCTCTCCCTCCCGACTGCGTGTAGGCGAAGCCCTGCTGCAGAAATTCTCCACCAATTGCACCGCGCCGTCGCGTTGTAGATCCAACCCATCTCTCCACCATACTTGCTGGACCAAGGAAGGAGGATACGTCGAGGTGCTGCACGTGTGCATCTCACAGAGGCACCGCCACTTGTGGTGCTAGATCGGATCGGATCGCGAGGAGGAGAAGCGAGTACGACTACATCACCCACGTTCCGACGAACGTTCCGCTGTGCGAATCTTCAAGGGTATGAAGATCTAATCCAATCTCTCTCGTTGTTTGCATCTCCTAGATTAGATATTGGCTTCCCTCTGTTCGCATCCGTAGAAAACTTTGATTTACTATGCTGCGAAACCCTTCAGTGGTATCAGAGCTAGATCTATGCGTAGATGTGTTTCACGAGTAGAACGCAACATGGTTGTTGCGGGCGTTGATGTTTTATGTTGCAAGCCTCTTGTTTGTGTTCTTCTTATGACGCGGGATAGTGAGATTGAAGCGGTCCAGGCCAACCTTACGCGACGTCGTTCGCGAGACCGGCTCCGCACTTGACGTGTGGCTTGTTCCACACATGCGGCTGGTGGATGCCAGTTTCTCTCACTATAGTTGTCATGGGATTTACACCGGAGTTTGGCAACCATAATATCACTGTTGTGGCTTTCCGTAGGTAAGAATCGTTCTTAGCATCTACTCCCATAAGCCACGTAAAACATGCAACAACAAAGTAGAGGCGTCTAACTTGTTTTTGCAGGGAGTGTTTTCTGTGATATGGTATGGCCCAAGATGTGATGTGTATAATGTATGCGATGATCATGTTTTGTAATGTTTCATGACTTGCATGTCGATGAGTACACAACCGGCAGGAGCCATATGGTTGTCTTTATAATTGTGTATGACCTGTGTGTCAACTTCTTATACGCCATGTAATAGTTTCACTTTATCGCTAAGTAGTTAGCAATAGTTGTAGTTGCTATTCGTGGTGGAGGCAATCATGGTGGAGTGATGGAGATCATGCCGGCACGCACAAGATGGAGATCATTGCGCGAAGATTGGCTATACCATGTCACATAAAGTTATATGCATGTGATGTTTTTCCTTTTATGTATCTTATTATGCTTAGATCGCGACGGTAGCATTATAAGATGATTCCTCAAGATAAAACTGTGTTCTACCCAAGTATGCACCGTTGAGAAAGTTCATCGTGTCCAAGCATCACGTGATGATTGGGTGCTATAGACTCTAAACTCACATACAACGGGTGCAAGCCAGTTTTGTACACGCAGAAATACTTGGGTCTAACTTGACGAGCCTAGCATGTACAGACATGGCCTCGGAACACATGAACCGAAAGGTTAAGCATGAGTCATATGAATGATATGATCGACACTTTGTTGTCCACCATTGAAACCACATCTCTTCTCGTGAAGATCGGATTAGGTGTGGTGGATTTGGATCGTGTTCACTAAACAACTTGAGGGATGTTGAATTTAGTGGGAGTTCATCTAGTAATTTGATTAAAAGTTGAACTAGTTATGATGAACATAGTCTAATTTGTACTTGCAAATATTGTAGATCAAATGGCTAAGTCCAACTTCAACTTCAACGTTTTTGCTGAGAAGGAAAAGCTTAAAAACAATGGGTCTAACTTCACCAACTGGTTCCGCAATCTGAGAATCATTCTCTCTGGCGGTCAAAAGGACTATGTCCTTGAGAATGCGTTAGGTGACGCCCCTGCTGCTACTGCGCCGGCTGATGAGAAAGTTGTCTATCAGTCGCGCAAAGATGATTATGGTGTCATTAAGAGCACCATGTTGTTTTCTATGGAATCGGACCTTCAAAATCGTTTTGAAGACTATCCCGGGCCCTTTGAGATTCTCGAGGAGCTGAAAACCATGTTTCAGACTCAAGCCTGTTCTGAGAGATATGAGATCTCTGAGAAGTTCTTTAACTGCAAGATGGAGGAAGGGAGTTCCGTTAGTGAGCACGCCATTAAGATGTCGGGCTACACTCAACGCCTTGAGAAACTGGACTGCAAGATTCCAGAGGAGCTCAAGATTGACAGGGTTCTGCAATCACTCCCTCCCAGCTACAAGAGTTTTGCAGTGACTCACAATCAGATTGGTTCCACTGATACGATCACCGAGCTCTTCGCAAAGCTGAAGGCTGCGGAGGTGGACATCAAAAAGGATAATCATGTGTTGATGGTCAACAAGCCCCCCACCTTCAAGAAAGGTAAGGGTGCAAAGAAGCCCTTCAAGAAAGGCGGCGGCAAGCGCGTTGCCCCTACAGAGAAGAAGGTCAGGTCTGGTCCTAAGCCGGACACTGAGTGCTTCTATTGCAAGGACAAGGGTCACTAGAAGCGCAACTGTCCAAAGTACTTAGCGGACAAGAAGGCTGGCACCATCAAAGGTATATTTGATATACATGTTATTGATGTTTTCCTTACTAGCCCTTGTTGTAGTGCCTGGGTATTTGATACTGGTTCAGTTGCTAATATTTGTAACTCGAAACAGGAGCTACGGAATAGACGGCGGCTTGCGAGGGATGAGGTGACGATGTGCGTTGGCAACGGATCAAGAGTTGATGTGATGGTCGTCGGCACGCTCTCCTTAGTTTTACCTTTGGGATTAGTTTTAAACCTCAATAAATGTTATTATGTGCCTGCGTTGAGTATGAACATTATTTCTGGATCTTGTTTATTGCAAGACGGTTATTCATTTAAATCGGAGAATAATGGTTGTTCTATTTATATGAGTAACATCTTTTATGGTCATGCACCTATTGTGAATGGTTTATTTCTTCTAAATCTCGAAAGGGATGAAACACACATCCATAACATTGAGGCTAAGAGATGCAAAGTAGATAGTGATAATACTACTTATTTGTGGCACTGTCGTCTAGGTCATATTAGTGTAAAACGTATGAAGAAACTCTATTCTGATGGACTTTTGGAGTCTCTTGATTTTGAATCATTTGACACATGCGAACCATGCCTCATGGGCAAGATGATCAAAACCCCGATCTCCGGTATGATGGAGCGAGCAACGGACTTGTTGGAAATCATACATACCGATGTATGCGGAACGATGAGTGTTTCGACGCGCGGTGGATATCGCTATTTTCTCACTTTTACCGATGACTTAAGTAGATATGGGTATATCTATTTAATGAAACATAAATCTGAAACATTTGAAAAGTTCAAGGAATTTCAGAATGAAGTGGAGAACCATCATAACAGAAAGATTAAGTTTCTACAATCCGATCGTGGAGGTGAATCTTTGAGTTATGATTTTCTCGCGCATCTTAAAGCAAGCGGAATCGTTTCACAACTCACGCCACCCGGAACACCACAGCGCAATGGTGTGTCTGAACGCCGGAACCGAACCCTATTAGATATGGTCCGTTTGGTGCTAAACCTAAGTTGTCGTTTCTTAAAGTTTGGGGATGCGAAGCTTACGTCAAGAAGTTGATGCCAGACAAGCTCGAACCCAAAGCGGAGAAATGCGTCTTCATAGGATACCCTAAGGAAACTATTGGGTATACCTTCTATCACAGAACTGAAGGCAAAGTGTTTGTCGCAAAGAACGGTTCCTTTCTTGAGAAGGAGTTTCTCTCGAAAGAAGTGAGTGGGAGGAAAGTAGAGCTAGACGAGGTTATTGAACCTTCTCTTGAATTGGAGAGTAGCGCAGCACCTGAAATTGTTCCAGTGCCGCCTGCACCAACGATAGAGGAAGCTAATGACAAGGATCATGAAGCTTCGGACGATGCTGCTACTGAACGTCGCAGGTCGACAAGGTCGCGTGCCCCTCCTGAGTGGTACGGCAACCCTGTCTTGACTGTCTTGTTAGTAGAAGACAGTGAAACTACGAACTATGAGGAAGCGATGATGAGCCCAGACTCTGAGAAATGGCTAGAAGCCATGAAATCCGAATTGGGATCCATGAGCGAAAACCAAGTATGGACTTTGGTGGACCCTCCTAGCGACCGAAAGGCCGTTGAGTGCAAATGGATCTTCAAGAAGAAAACGGACGCGGATGGTAATGTTACCATCTATAAAGCACGGCTTGTCGCGAAAGGTTTTCGACAAGTTCAAGGTGTTGACTACGATGAGACTTTCTCTCCCGTAGCGATGTTTAAGTCCATTCGGATTTTATTAGCAATTGCTGCGTTTCATGATTATGAAATATGGCAGATGGATGTCAAGACTGCGTTCCTCAATGGCAACATTGATGAAGAGTTGTATATGATGCAACCCGAAGGTTTTGTCGATCCTAAGGATGCTGATAAAGTATGCAAACTTCAGCGTTCCATTTATGGACTAAAGCAAGCATCTCGGAGTTGGAACCTTCGTTTTGATCAAGTGATCAAGAGCTTTGGATTTGTTCCAAATTGCTACGAAGCTTGTATCTACAAGAAAGTGAGTGGGAGCTCGGTGACATTTCTGGTACTATATGTGGATGACATATTGATTATTGGAAATGACATTAACATGCTTAACGATGTGAAGAGTTATTTGAACAAGTGTTTTTCAATGAAAGACCTAGGTGAAGCTGCTTATATATTGGGCATCAAAATCTATAGAGATAGACAAAGACGCCTGATAGCTTTAAGCCAGAGTACATACCTAGAAAAAGTTCTGAAAAGGTTCAGAATGGATAAGGCAACGAAAGGTTCAGTGCCTATGTTGTCAGGTAAGATATTGAGCAAGGCTCAGTGTCCAGCTACGGTAAATGATAGGGAAGCTATGAGCAAAGTGCCTTATGCCTCGGCCATAGGTTCTATCATGTATGCCATGTTGTGTACTAGACCGGATGTGTCCAATGCTCTTAGTTGACGAGCAGATATCAAAGTGATCCAGGAGTGGAACACTGGACAGCCGTGAAGAACATCCTAAAGTACCTAAATAGGACTAAAGAAATGTTCTTAGTCTATGGGGGTGATGAACAGCTCGTCGTAAAAGGTTACGTCGACGCTAGTTTCGACACCGACAAGGATGATTCTAAATCTCAGACAGGATACGTGTATATTTTGAATGGAGGAGCTGTGAGCTGGAGAAGCTGTGAGCTGGAGAAGCTGCAAGCAAAGCGTGATCGCGCGATCTACAGTACAAGCGGAATACATGGCTGCTGCAGAAGCGTCAAGTGAAGGAGTTTGGATCAGGAACTTCATCACTGAGCTTGGCGTGGTTCCAAGTGCATTGGACCCACTGGAGATATTGTGTGACAACACTGGCGCCATAGCACTCGCTAAGGAACCAAGATATCATCCAAAGACCAAGCATATCAACCGCAAGTTTCATATAATTCGGGATTATATAGCAGATGGAGATCTGAAGATTAGCAAAGTACATACATATCTGAATGTCGCATATCCATTGACTAAACCTCTTCCACGTGTAAAACATGATCAGCACCTCAGTGCCATGGGTGTGAGATTGTTGCCAAATGTAAACTAGATTATTGACTCTAGTGCAAGTGGGAGACTGTTGGAATTATGCCTTAGAGGCAATAATAAAGATGTTATTATTATAATTCTTGTTCATGATAATGTTTATATTCCATGCTAGAATTGTATTAAGCGGAAACTTTAATACTTGTGTGGTTTGTGAACAACACTGTGTCCCTAGTACGCCTCTATGGACTAGCTCATTGATTAATGATGGTTAAGGTTTCCTAACCATGGACATGAGCTGTCGATTAATAATGAGATCATATCATTGGGAGAATGATATGATGGACATACCCAAACTAAGCGGAGCAATTAGATCGTTTCATCGTGTTCATCTTTGCGAAGCTTTTCTTATGTCAAATATTGTATTCCTTAGACCATGAGATAATACAACTCCCTGGTATCGGAAGAAAGCTTTGAGGTCATCAAACGTCATCCTATGAGAGGGTGATCATAAAGGTGTCTCTCAGGTGATCGGAAAGTACCTGTTGGGTTGTATGTATCGAGATGGGATTTGTCCCTCCCAAGTCGGAGAGATATACTTCGGGCCCACTCGATAATCGATATCAACACCGCTTGCAAGCATGTGGTTAAGGAGTTAATCACAAAGTGATATCGGATTACGGAACGAGTAAAGTACTTGCTGTGAACGAGATTGAACTAGGTATGACGGTACCGACGATCAAATCTCGGGCAAGTAAAATATCGCGAGACGAAGGGAATATATGTATGGTATTGATTGAATCCTGGCATCATGGTTCATCCGATATGATAATCGATGAATGTGTGGGAGTCAATATGGGTTTCCAGACCCCGCTGTTGATTATTGATAGAAGATCATGTCCGCATATTCTCGAACCCGAAGGGTCACACACTTAACGTGTAGGATAGGTTGGATAATTGGTTTATGAGTTTTTGTTCAGAGTCTCGGATGGGATCCGGGACATCACGAGAGGTTCCGGAGTGGTCCGGAGAATAAGATTCATATAAGGCAGTGCAGTTTTTGGAGTTCGGAATTGTTCCGGGTTAATCGGTATTGTACCGGAAGCTTCTAGAACCTTCCAGAAGGGTACCAACGTGGCCCCACCTTCCGGGAGGGGGCATGGGCCTATGAGGGAGTGCCCTGGCCGCATTGGTCCAGGGGCACAAGGCCCCATAGGGCCCAGACGGCCAAGAAGGGATTAAACCCTAATTGGACCTTCTAGAAGGGGGGGGGGGGGGGTTTCCTTGCCCCCCACTCTTCCTCCTTGGCCGCCGGTTTTGGACTTGGGGGAGGGGCTAGGGCTGCCGCCCACCCCTCTATATAAAGAGGGCTGGGGGCGCACCACCCCGCCACACCTCCTCCTCAACCCTAGCCGCCCTGCTGCCCTCCTCTCTCTCTCTCCCTCCCGACTGCGTGTAGGCGAAGCCCTGCTGCAGAAATTCTCCACCAATTGCACCGCGCCGTCGCGTTGTGGATCCAACCCATCTCTCCACCATACTTGCTAGACCAAGGAAGGAGGAGATGTCGAGGTGCTTCACGTGTGCATGTCACGGAGGCACCGCCACTTGTGGTGCTAGATCGGATCGGATCGCGAGGAGGAGAAGGGAGTACAACTACATCACCCATGTTCCGACGAACGTTCCGCTGTGTGAATCTTCAAGGGTATGAAGATCTAATCCAATCTCTCTCGTTGTTTGCATCTCCTAGATTAGATCTTGGCTTCCCTCTGTTCGCATCCGTAGAAAATTTTGATTTACTATGCCGCGAAACCCTTCACATATGTACATATTGATTGCATCTAAAAAACGGCCGAAGGCAAAATTCAGAATACATCATATGACTTGCTTATGACCGTGTGGCCTTAACCATGGAGCATATTAATCAAGTAACATGATGCTTGGGTCATACTTCACTACAAATGGCGGAATTTCATGAAACTTGTCATAATCTTCTGACATCTCTGTCTTGTGCTTCACTCCTATGATGTTTCTTTTCCGTGAAAGAACTATGTGGCGCTTTGGCTCATCGTTTGATGATGTATTCGTTTGCTTATATTTTCTTTTTGTTGGTTTGGTAGACATGTCCTTCACATAGAAAACCTGAGACACATCGTTGGCTAGGACGAATGGTTCGTCCATGTACGCAAGATTGTTGAGATCCACTATTGTCATTCCGTATTTTTTGTCTACCTCAACCCCGCCTCCTCTTAGCTTGAACCATTTGCATCGAAATAAAGGGACCTTCAAAGCAGGTCCATAGTCAAGTTCCCATATCTCCTCTATGTAACCATAATATGTGTCCTTTGACCCATTGTCGTTTGTTGCATGAAAGTGTTGGAGATATGCCCTAGAGGCAATAATAAATGTGGTTATTATTATATCTTCGTGTTTATGATAAATGTTTACATTCATGCTATAATAGTATTAACAAGGAAACATTGATACTTGTGTGATTTGTAAACTTAATTAGAAGTCCCTAGTATAGCCTCTATACTTCACTAGCTTGTTGGTTGATAGATGATTGTGGTTTCCCTATCATGAACATTGAGATGTTGTCAACAACAAGATCATATCGTTAGGAGAATGATATGGTGGACATACTCCTATAGATAAGCGTAGCATAAAGATCAAGTCATTTCAATAGTTCAATTGCTATATGCTTTCTGATACATAGTAACCTAATTCCTTCGACCATGAGATCATGCATATCACCTTTACCGGATGGATGCTTTGATGACATCAAACACCACACCGTAACTGGGTGGTTATAAAGGTGGCATTGAGTGTTCGGAAAGTTTTGGTTGAGACACATGGATCAAGAGTGGGATTTGTCCATCCACATGACGGATAGATATACTCTGGGCCCTCTCGGTGAAATGTCATCCAATTAGCTTGCAAGCATGTGACTTGGTCACAAGGGATCACATATCACGGGAACGAGAAAAGAGTACTTGTCAGTAACGAGGTTGAACTAGGTATGCAGAGATACCGACGATCATAACCTCGGATAAGTAACATATCGTGAGACAAAGGGAAATTGGTATCGTATGTAAGTGGTTCATTCGATCGCAAAGTAATCGTAGAAATATGTGGGAGCCATATGAATTTCCAGATTCCTCTATTGGTTATTGTTCGGAGAAGTGTCTCGATCATGTCCGCATAATTCACGAACCGTAGGGAGACACACTTAAGGATTCGACGTTGTTTGAGTAGTTATGGTGTTATGAGAAAGAGACCGAATGTTGTTCGGAGTCTCGGATGGGATCCGGGATATCACGAGGTGATCCGGAATGGTCCGGAGAATAAGATTCATATAAGGAAAGTCCCGTTTCGGAGTTCGGGAATGATTCCGGTGTTTTCATCGGGAACATTCTAGAAGGTTCCGGAATGTCCGGCACTCCGGAGGGGAAGGGGTACATGAATGTGTCATTACATGTTGGAATGATTGCATCATGTACTTAGTGTTATCGCTGTTCCAAATAAGGGATTAAATCAAATCCTAGTTTGAAAAGTCAAACGGCAAGTTTGAAAAGTCAAACGGCCAAAATTGGAAGGTGGGAAAGAGGAGGAGCTCCAAACCGAGTTGGGGAGGGAGACCTCCTCCAACCGGCGGCCACCAAGCCGAGTTGGGGAGGGTCTCCTCCCCATGGCGCGCCAGCCCCTCCCACCTATATAAGGAGGGGCAGGGCTCCCCTCCTAGACACACAACTTTCACCTCTAGATCTCCGGTTTAGAGCCGTTTTGGATTAGAGCTTCTAATTGCTTTAGCCAACGGTTTAGAGCCTTCTAATTGGTTTAGAGCCTTCTAATTGGTGTGTCTAATTACTAGACCACTAATAGCCTCTCTCATAAGCTCCACCATACTCGCACCGGCTTAAGGTGAAGCCCTGCGGGATTTCCCCTCTACTTCCGGTACCACGCCGTTGTGCTGCCGGAATCGCGAGGAGAGTACTACAACCTCCGCTGCCTGCTGGAACAAGGGAGAGGAAGGTCTTCGTCGAGTACCGAACGTGTGACCGACTGCGGGAGCGCTGCCGGAACGTGGCGCCGGAAGGATCGTCTACACGATCTTGAGATCGGAAAGAGTACGACTACATCACCCACGAGAATCCGCTCTCGTTAAACGCTTTGGAATCTTCGAGGGTAAGTTATACCATCGACTCATTGCTACAATCTAGTAGATAGATCTTGGCTTGTTTGTTTGTATGCGATAGAAAATTTTTGTTTTCCATGCTACGAACCCCTACAGTGGTATCAGAGCCGTGTCTATATGTAGATCTGTTGCACGAGTAGAACACAATGGTCGTTGTGGGCGTTGATGCTTTTATTGTCGATTGCTTATTGTGTACTTTGCATCTTGCGGTATGTTGGGATGAAGCGGCCCGAGCTAACTTTACATGACATCGTTCATGAGACTTGCTCCACGCTTGACATGCAACTTGTATTGCATAAGTGGCTTTGCGGGTGCCTGTTTCTCCTAGCATAGTAAAGATCCAATACACAACGGGTGATTAACAATACTTGTGTCAACGTTGTGGTTCTTGTTCGTAAGTTAGAACAACACTTATTGAAAGCCCCAAACCACGTAAAATATGCAAAGAAAGTAGAGGCGTCTAACTTTGTTTTGCAGGGGTGTGCAGTGATGTGATATGGCCATAATTGTGATTATATTTGATGTATGCAATGTTCCTTATTGTAAGTCGGCAACCGGCAGGAGCCATATGGTTGTCTTTAATTTATGTTAAGACCCGCGTGTCTATTCAAAGTAGTTGTAATAGTTGAAGCCGGTGGACGACAACCATGGAGAGGCGTCATTGACCTTGATGCAATGCCGGTGATGATGGAGATCATGTTCGTGCTTGAAGATGGAGATCAAAGCACAAAGAAGAAAGGCCATATCATATCACATATATATTGAATTGCATGTGATGTTAATCCTTTATGCATCTTGTATTGCTTAGTAGACGACGGTAGCATTATAAGATGATCCCTCATGCACATGAATTTCAAGTCATAAAGTGTTCACCCTTAGTTAGCACCGTTGCTAAAGCTTGTTGTTTCGAAGCACCACGTGATGATCGGGTGTGTTAGATTCCGCAAGTGTATACAACGTGGGCAAGCCAGATTTGCTCATGCGGAAACTAAGGTTTGATCTTGACGAGCCTAGCATGTACAGACATGGTCTCGGAACACGGATCACCGAAAGGTAAAGCATGAATCATATAGTAGATATGATGAACATGACGATTGTTCGCCATTGAAACTATATCAACTCTCGTGATGATCGGTGTTGATGTAGTGGATTTGGTTCGTGTGATCACTAAAACAATGTGAGGGATGTTGTTTTGAGTGGGAGTTCACCTAGTTTAATTACATTAATTAATTTGAACTCAATTTATCATAAACTTAGTCTAAACTATTGCAAATATGTTGTAGATCAATGGCAGCCCCTACCATCAATTTTAATGCGTTCCTAGAGAAAGAAAAGTTGAAAAACAATGGAAGCAACTTCGCGGATTGGTTCCGCAATTTGAGGATTGTCCTCACAGCTGGTAATTTGACCTATGTGCTGGATGCACCGCTGGGTGACCCACCTGCAGCTGATGCTCCCGATGAAGTAAAGAATGTTTACCTCGCTCGGAAGAATCAGTACTCCATAGTTCAGTGTGCTATCTTGTATGGTTTAGAATCGGAGCTTCAGAAAAGGTTTGAGGATTCAGACCCATATGATATTGTCGAGGATCTCAAATTGATTTTTGAGACTCATGCGGCAATTGAAAGCTATGAAGCTTCTGAAAAGTTCTTTAACTGCAAGATGGAAGAAGGCAGCTCCGTCAGTGAGCATGTGCTTAAGATGTCAGGGCACGCAAACAAACTTCAAAGCTTGGGTATAGTGATTCCTAATGCTTTGGGGATTTACCGTGTCCTCCAATCACTACCACCAAGTTACAAGAACTTTGTGATGAACTACAACATGCAGAACATGAACAAGACGTTGCCAGAACTCTTTGCCATGTTGAAATCTGCAGAAGTGGAGATCAAGAAAGAGCACCAAGTGTTGTTGGTCAATAAGACCACCAAATTCAAGAAAGGCAAGTCTAAGCAAAAGGGACACTTCAAGAAGGGTGGTAAGAAAGCTACCACGCCGACGAAGAAGACCAGGGCTGGACCTAAGCCTGATACTGAGTGCTTTTACTGCAAGGGAGAAGGTCACTGGAAGCGGAATTGCCCAAAGTACTTGGCGGATTTGAAGAACGGCAACATCAAGAAGAAAGGTATATCTGATATACATGTTATTGATGTGTATCTCACTAGTACTCGTAGTAGTGCCTGGGTATTTGATACTGGTTCGGTTGCTCATATTTGTAACTCGAAACAGGTGCTGCAGAATAAACGAAAGCTAGCGAAGAACGAGGTGACGATGCGCGTGGGAAACGGATCAAAGGTTGATGTGATCGCGGTCGGCACGCTACCCCTTCATCTACCATCGGGATTAGTTTTATACTTAAATAATTGTTATTTGGTGCCTGCGTTGAGCATGAACATTATATCGGGATCTTGTTTATTGCGAGACGGTTACTTGTTTAAATCCGAGAATAATGGTTGTTCTATTTATATGAGTAATATGTTTTATGCACATGCACCTTTGATAGATGGTCTATTCTTATTGAATCTCGATAGTAGAAATACACATATCAACAACATTGAGGCTAAACGATTGAAATCAAGCGATAATTCAACCTATATGTGGCACTGTCGTCTTGGTCACATCGGAGTGAAACGTATGAAGAAACTCCATTCCGATGGACTTCTTGAATCACTTGATTTTGAATCACTTGAAAGATGCGAAGCATGTCTGATGGGAAAAATGACTAAGACTCCATTTTCTGGTATGATGGAGCGAGCTACAGACTTATTGGAAATCATACATACCGATGTGTGTGGTCCAATGAGTGTAGCATCGCGCAGTGGTTATCGTTATGTTCTTACCTTCACGGATGACTTGAGTAGATATGGGTATATCTATTTCATGAAACATAAGTCCGAAACTTTCGAGAAGTTTAAGGAGTTTCAAAGTGAGGTAGAGAATCAACGTAACAAGAAGATTAAATTTCTACGTTCTGATCGTGGAGGTGAATATCTAAGTTACGAGTTTGGCGAGCATTTGAAGAAATGCGGAATACTTTCACAATTGACACCGCCGGGAACACCACAGCGTAATGGTGTGTCTGAACGTCGTAATCGAACTCTCTTAGATATGGTTCGTTCTATGATGTCACTTACATATTTACCGCTATCATTTTGGGGTTATGCATTAGAAACAGCCGCATTCACTTTAAATAGGGCACCATCTAAATCCGTTGAAACGACACCGTATGAATTATGGTTTGGGAAGAAACCTAAATTGTCGTTCCTTAAAGTTTGGGGATGCGAAGCCTATGTAAAGAAGTTACAGCCGGACAAGCTTGAACCCAAAGCGGAAAAATGCGTCTTCATAGGATACCCGAAGGAAACTATTGGGTATACCTTCTATCATAGATCCGAAGGCAAAATCTTTGTTGCCAAGAATGGATCTTTTCTAGAGAAGGAATTTCTCTCGAAAGAATTGACTGGAAGGAAAGTAGAACTTGACGAGGTTGTCGAACCTTCTCTCGAAATTGCGAGTAGCGCAGCACCGGAAGAAGTTCCTGTGGTGCCTGCACCAATAAGAGAGGAAGCTAATGATGGTGATCATGAAACTTCGGTTGAAGTTGCTACAGAGCCCCGGAGGTCGACGAGAACTCGTACCACTCCCGAATGGTATGATTCCGTTATGAATGTCATGGTGGTGGACAACACCGATGACCCCGAGACATATGAGGAAGCAATGATGAGCCCAGATTCCAATAAATGGCAAGAAGCCATGAAATCCGAGATTGGATCCATGTACGAAAACCAAGTATGGACTTTGGTGGACTTACCAGATGGCCGAAAGGCTGTCGAGAACAAATGGATTTTCAAGAAGAAAACAGATGCTGATGGTAATGTTACTGTCTATAAAGCTCGACTTGTCGCAAAAGGGTTTCGACAAATTCAAGGAGTTGACTACGATGAGACTTTCTCACCGGTAGCGAAGCTAAAGTCTGTGAGGATTATGTTAGCAGTCGCTGCATATTATGATTATGAGATATGGCAGATGGATGTCAAAACAGCATTCCTCAATGGAGACATTGATGAAGAGTTGTATATGATGCAACCCAAAGGTTTTGTCGATCCTAAAGATGCTAACAAGGTATGCAAACTTCAACGGTCTATCTATGGATTGAAGCAAGCATCCCGAAGTTGGAATCAACGTTTTGATAAGGTAATCAAAAGTTTTGGTTTTATACAAACTTATGGAGAAGCTTGTATTTACAAGAAAGTGAGTGGGAGCTCTGTAGCATTCTTAATACTATATGTGGATGACATATTGTTGATTGGGAATGATGTAGACCTTCTTAATAGTGTCAAGGAATATTTGAATAATAGTTTTTCAATGAAGGATCTTGGCGAAGCAGCTTACATATTAGGCATAAAGATTTATAGAGATAGATCGAAACGCCAAATATCATTGTCACAGAGTACATATTTGGACAAAGTTCTAAAGAGGTTTGGAATGGAAGAAAGCAAGAAAGGGTTCTTGCCCATGTTGCCCAATACGACCTTGAGTAAAACTCAAAGTCCGACATCGGCAGAAGATAGAGAAAGGATGAGTAAGACTCCCTATGCCTCAGCCATAGGATCTCTAATGTATGCCATGCTATGTACTAGACCCGACATTGCATATGCTGTTAGTTTAACTAGCAGATATCAAAGTGATCCAGGAGTGGATCATTGGACAGCGGTCAAAAACATCCTTAAGTACTTGAGAAGAACTAAGGATATGGTTCTTTCTTATGAAGGTGATGAACAGCTCGTTGTTAATGGTTACACCGATGCTAGTTGGAACACAGATCCGGATGATTCTAAATCACAATCCGGATACGTATTTATTTTGAATGGTGCAGCAGTTAGCTGGAGGAGTGCAAAGCAAAGCGTTGTGGCGAGATCTTCAACTGAATCGGAATACATGGCTGCTTCGGAGGCTTCACAAGAAGCGATATGGATGAAAGAGTTCATTACAGAGCTGGGTGTGGTTCCTAGTGCGCTGGACCCAATGTCTATCTACTGTGATAACATGGGCGCCATAGCCAATGCGCAAGAACCAAGGTCACACAAGAAGCTGAAGCATATCAAGCTGCGTTTTCACGCTATTCGAGAACATATCCAGGATGGGGATATAAAGATTTGCAAAGTACACACAGATCTGAATGTGGCGGATCCGTTGACTAAACCTCTCCCGAGGGCAAAACATGACCAACACCAAACTGCCATGGGTGTTCGGTATATTACCATGTAATCTAGATTAGATGACTCTAGTGCAAGTGGGAGACTGTTGGAGATATGCCCTAGAGGCAATAATAAATGTGGTTATTATTATATCTTCGTGTTTATGATAAATGTTTACATTCATGCTATAATAGTATTAACAAGGAAACATTGATACTTGTGTGATTTGTAAACTTAATTAGAAGTCCCTAGTATAGCCTCTATACTTCACTAGCTTGTTGGTTGATAGATGATTGTGGTTTCCCTATCATGAACATTGAGATGTTGTCAACAACAAGATCATATCGTTAGGAGAATGATATGGTGGACATACTCCTATAGATAAGCGTAGCATAAAGATCAAGTCATTTCAATAGTTCAATTGCTATATGCTTTCTGATACATAGTAACCTAATTCCTTCGACCATGAGATCATGCATATCACCTTTACCGGATGGATGCTTTGATGACATCAAACACCACACCGTAACTGGGTGGTTATAAAGGTGGCATTGAGTGTTCGGAAAGTTTTGGTTGAGACACATGGATCAAGAGTGGGATTTGTCCATCCACATGACGGATAGATATACTCTGGGCCCTCTCGGTGAAATGTCATCCAATTAGCTTGCAAGCATGTGACTTGGTCACAAGGGATCACATATCACGGGAACGAGAAAAGAGTACTTGTCAGTAACGAGGTTGAACTAGGTATGCAGAGATACCGACGATCATAACCTCGGATAAGTAACATATCGTGAGACAAAGGGAAATTGGTATCGTATGTAAGTGGTTCATTCGATCGCAAAGTAATCGTAGAAATATGTGGGAGCCATATGAATTTCCAGATTCCTCTATTGGTTATTGTTCGGAGAAGTGTCTCGATCATGTCCGCATAATTCACGAACCGTAGGGAGACACACTTAAGGATTCGACGTTGTTTGAGTAGTTATGGTGTTATGAGAAAGAGACCGAATGTTGTTCGGAGTCTCGGATGGGATCCGGGATATCACGAGGTGATCCGGAATGGTCCGGAGAATAAGATTCATATAAGGAAAGTCCCGTTTCGGAGTTCGGGAATGATTCCGGTGTTTTCATCGGGAACATTCTAGAAGGTTCCGGAATGTCCGGCACTCCGGAGGGGAAGGGGTACATGAATGTGTCATTACATGTTGGAATGATTGCATCATGTACTTAGTGTTATCGCTGTTCCAAATAAGGGATTAAATCAAATCCTAGTTTGAAAAGTCAAACGGCAAGTTTGAAAAGTCAAACGGCCAAAATTGGAAGGTGGGAAAGAGGAGGAGCTCCAAACCGAGTTGGGGAGGGAGACCTCCTCCAACCGGCGGCCACCAAGCCGAGTTGGGGAGGGTCTCCTCCCCATGGCGCGCCAGCCCCTCCCACCTATATAAGGAGGGGCAGGGCTCCCCTCCTAGACACACAACTTTCACCTCTAGATCTCCGGTTTAGAGCCGTTTTGGATTAGAGCTTCTAATTGCTTTAGCCAACGGTTTAGAGCCTTCTAATTGGTTTAGAGCCTTCTAATTGGTGTGTCTAATTACTAGACCACTAATAGCCTCTCTCATAAGCTCCACCATACTCGCACCGGCTTAAGGTGAAGCCCTGCGGGATTTCCCCTCTACTTCCGGTACCACGCCGTTGTGCTGCCGGAATCGCGAGGAGAGTACTACAACCTCCGCTGCCTGCTGGAACAAGGGAGAGGAAGGTCTTCGTCGAGTACCGAACGTGTGACCGACTGCGGGAGCGCTGCCGGAACGTGGCGCCGGAAGGATCGTCTACACGATCTTGAGATCGGAAAGAGTACGACTACATCACCCACGAGAATCCGCTCTCGTTAAACGCTTTGGAATCTTCGAGGGTAAGTTATACCATCGACTCATTGCTACAATCTAGTAGATAGATCTTGGCTTGTTTGTTTGTATGCGATAGAAAATTTTTGTTTTCCATGCTACGAACCCCTACAGAAAGCACACACCACTGTTTTGGTTGGTTCTCTTTTTATCTTGGGCGGTCGTGTAAAATGTATTCCCATTTATCTCGTACCCTTGGAAAGTCCATATAGTCGAAGATGGTGAGCTGGCCAACAAGTACATCTCATCACAAATAGTGTTGTTATTCATGAGATGTGTTTGCAAACAACCGCCAAAAGTCTTCATGTGTTCATCTCTAATCAAGGAGTCAGGCTTTCCCGGGTTGTTTGCGCGTACAATACTCTTGTGTTCCTTTATATACGGAGCTGCCAAGGTGGAATTTTGTAGAACCGTGTAGTGTGCTTGAGTGAAATAATGTCCATCCCTACATATTATTGATTTCCTTCCTAGTGTGCCTTTTCCACTCAGTCTCTCCTCATGTCGTGATTCAGGAACACCAATCGACTTAATGTTAGGAATAAAGTCAACACAAAACTCAATGACCTCCTCTGTTCCATAGCCCTTTGAGATGCTTCCTTCTATCCTAGCATGGTTATGAACATATTTCTTCAAGACTCCCATGAACCTCTCAAAGGGGAACATATTGTGTAGAAATACAGGACCCAAAATGGTTATCTCATCAACTAGGTGTACCAGCAGATGCGTCATAATATTGAAGAAGGATGGTGGGAATACCAGCTCAAAACTTACGAGACACTGGACCACATCATTTTGTAACCTCGGTAGAATTTCTGGATCGACTACCTTTTGAGAAATAGCATTGAGGAATGCACATAGCTTCACAATGGGCAGTCGAACATTTTCCGGTAGAATCCCCCTCAATGCAACCGGAAGCAATTGCGTCATAAGCACGTGGCAGTCATGTGACTTTAGATTCTAGAATTTTTTCTCTGCCATATTTATTATTCCCTTTATATTCGAAGAGAAGCCAGACGGGAAATTCATACTGCTTAGGACTTTAAAAAAAATTCCTTCTCTTATTTGGTAAGAGCATAGGTGGCATCACTTAGACGTCCTTTATCTGTCTTTATTGGATGCACGCCATCTCGGTCTTTCATACCTTGCTGGTCATGTCGTGCTTCTGGCGTATCTTTTGTCTTTCCATACACGCCCATAAAGCCTAGCAGGTTCACGCAAAGATTCTTCGTCACGTGCATCACGTCGATTATAGAGCGGACCTCTAGAACTTTCCAATAGGGTAGCTCCAAAAATATAGATTTCTTCTTCCACATGGGCACATGTCCATCAGTGACATTTGGAACAGATTGACCGCTAGGGCCCTTTCCAAATATTACTTTTAGATCCTTGACCATACCAAATATATCATCACCAGTACGGCGGATAGGCTTCTTCCAGTGATCTGCCTCACCATTGAAATGCTTGCCTTTCTTGAGGGATGCCTGGCCGGAAGAAATTGACGATGCCCCTGGTACACATTCTTCCTACCTTTATCCAAATATATACTTTCAGTATCATCTAAACAATGCGTGCATGCATTGTATCCCTTGTTTGACTATCCTCAAAGGTTACTAAGAGCAGGTCAATCATTGATGGTTATATACAACAACGCATGTAGGTCAAATGGCTCCTGTTTGTGATCATCCCACATACGAACACCTTCGTCACACCACAACTGTAATAGTTCTTCAAATAATGGCAGTAGGTACACATCAATGTCATTGTCGGGTTGCTTCAGGCCTTGGATGAGCACTGGCATCATAATGAACTTCCGCTTCATGCACAACCAAGGAGGCAGGTTACATATACATAGAGTTACAGGCCAGGTGCTATGGTTGCAGCTCTGCTCTCCAAAAGGATTCATGTCATTTGTACTTAGACCAAACCTTAAGTTCCTTGCGTCATCTGCAAAGCTCGGGTACTCTCTATCAATTTTTCTCCATTGCGACCCATCAGCGGGGTGTCACAACATCGAGTCTTTCCTGCGCTCTTATTTGTGCCATCGCAACAACTTGGCATGCTCTTTGTTTTTAAACAAATGTTTCAACTGTGGTATTATAGGAGCATACCACGACACCTTTCCAGGAACCCTCTTCCTAGGGCGATGCTCGCCCTCAACATCACCAGGGTCATCTCGTCTGATCTTATAATGCAATGCTCCGCATATCAGGCATGCATCCAAATTCTCGTACTCCTCACCGCGATATAGTATGCAGTCATTAATGCATGCATGTATCTTCTTCACCTCTAGTCCTAGAGGGCAGGCGACCTTCTTTGCCTCGTATGTACTGATAGGAAATTCGTTATCCTTTGGAAGATTCTTATTCCAAATTTTCAGTAGCTTCACAAATACCTTGTTAGATAAACCATTCTCTGCTTTCCATTGCAGTAATTCCAGTGTGGTACCGAGTTTTGTGTTGCCATCTTTGCCATTTGGGTATAACAATTTTTTGTGATCCTCTAACATGCGTTCCAACTTCTTCTCGTTTTCATTTTCGCATTCACTCCCATCAAGAATGGCCTGACCAAGATCATCAGCAGTCTCATCTAATGCATGTTCTTCACCTTCTTCTTGTTCATTGTATTCTAGTGCAGTGCCACCGTATTCAGGAAACATTGGATAGTTGTCATCGTTCTCTTCTTCTTCTTCGTAGTCTTCCATCATAACCTTGCTTTCTCCATGCTTTGTCCAACAAATATAGCCGGACATGAAACATGATTGAATCAGGTGGATGTGAATGGTTTTGGATGAAGAGTAATCCTTCTCATTCTGACAGACACGACATGGACAACACATAAAACCATTCCACTTGTTTGCCTCAGCCAAATCGAGGAAAAAATACACGCCTTTAATGAACGCATCAGACATTAGGGGAGCGTTGTACATTCATTCTTGGATCATCTGCAGTATAATTAAAATTTTCTATCATATAAAAAGTTTGGATCATTTTTACTACAATTACTTTTACAAATCTAAAATTTTACATGCACTAATTTTTGAATTGGACAAAACTGTTAACATAAAAAATGTTGACTATTTAATTATTGCTCTAGCAGTGAAAACCTTATTCAATTCTGAGATCCAAAACTCTTAAAATGCACATCTCAACTTTCAGTAACTTTTTGTATAATCAAACTATGCTTAAAGTTACACATCTAAAATTCCTTCTACACTTCTAAGCATGAAATCCCTCTCTACTTCTAGAGCATTGAGCTAAACTATAACAATAAGAGATGAAAGATTGAAGTTGCTAACCATTTTAGAAGCTTAGATTGATAGATGATGCCACCAAAGCTTGGATTGAAAGTTGCCACCAAATTGGAAAAAAATGAGGATGAACTTGAGCTACCTTGGAGTAAATGGCCATGCTTTTGTGCAGGGGTCGAAGGAGGGATATATAGCGGTAATATATAGTCCCGGGTGATAACAAGAACCCAGACTAGATATTGATCTCTAGTCCCGGGTGGTAACAAGAACCCAGACTAAATATAACAACGGGTCCCACAATAGCTCTAGTCCTGGCTTGTGTTACCAGCCGGGATTAGAGGTTCCCCACGAACCGGGACTAGTCCTATGGCGCCATCTAGCCGTTGAGAAGTTTACAGACCGGGACTAGTGCTAACACTAGTCCTGGTTCCAGACAGGGCCGGGACTAGAGGCTGGAGCAGCTCCAAACGAAAGGTCGTTTTATACTAGTGAGAAAAGAACGAAAAGCAGCAAGCAGTAGGACTGCGCCAAGAACCTCCCTCGTCATTGTCTTCAGTTTCGTGAGAGAACTTGAGAGATCGAGAGAGCACGCCCCTCTCGTTCTCCATCGCGTCGGCGTGGCACAGTCCAGAGACGTATTGGTGGTGAGCTTGTGGTGCGCGAGTGCGCCATGTGGGAGAGCATGACCTCGACGCAATATCCCACGTTCACACGCATGATACGTCGGAAATATATCTATAATTTTTTATGCTCCATGCTTGTTTAGTATATACTTTGCTTTACTTGTCTACACTTTGAGGTGCTTTTTACATGTTTTCTGGTACTAACCTACTAACAAGTTGCAACAGTGCCAGATGCCTGTTTTCTGCTATTTTTGTTTTCAGAAAAGTTAGTAAAGAAATATTCTCGGAATTGGACAGGACAGACGTCAAAGTGAATTACTTTCCGTGGGGAACAAGAAGTCTATGAAGGGAATATGCCCTGAGAGGCAATAATAAAGTGTTTATTATGTGTATTCCAAGTATATGATAGATGTTTATTTTGCATGCTATAATTGTATTAATACGGAAACGTTAATACATGTGTGTTTAATAAACAAACAGAAAGTTCCTAGTTAAAGCCTCTCTCATAAACTAGCTCGTTGATTAACAAGATGATCAAGGTTTCCTGATCATGGACATTGGATGTTGTTAATAACGGGATCACAACATTAGTGTAATGATGTGATGAACACTCATCTGAAGTATAGCATTACGATCAAAGTCATTGAGTTTATATTGCTATAACAACTTACGAAGTGATCCTAATCCTTAGACCATGAGATCATGTCAATCACTAACACCGGAAGAGTTTCTTGATAACATCAAACGTCACACCGTAACAGGGTGATTATAAAGATGGATTCAGAACTAATAAAGTGTTATGTTGAGGCTCATGGATCAAGAGTGGAATTTGTTCATCCCGATGACGGATAGATATACTCTGGGCCCTCTCGGTGATATCACATTGATTAGCTTGCAAGCAAGTGATTTGATCACTAGAATGTTATATCACGGGAACGAGAAAAGAGTGCATGTCGGTAACGAGATCAAACTAGGTATGGAGATACCGATGATCGAATCTCGGACATGTAATATATCGTGAAACAAAGGGATTAAGATACTAGCGTAAAAGGTTCCAACGATCACAAGAAAGTCATCGTTGAATGTGTGGGAGTCAGTATGGGTCTCCAGATCCCGCTTCTGATTATTGATCCGAGAGGGGTCTCGATCATGTCCGCATTATTCACGAACCGTAGGGTGACACACTTAAGAGACACCGACATCCAATTGGAGCAAAAGTTTCATGCCGAAAAGAAAAGGAAAGCGCAGGAATTTATTTCACTAGACACCGAAACTGTTTCGGTTGAAATTGCTGAAACTGGTTCTGCATGTGAAATGGAATACTAGCAAGGGGTTTTATGTGAATGTTTGTTAATTAAAGTAATTAACAAAATTCTGAATAAATAAATAAAAGAGTTTTATTTAAATGAGAGCTTGCATTAAATTTGGTGGAAATTTAATGCATGTGAGTGGATTTTTGAGTGGAGGCTTTTTAATGGGAGTGGAGGCTTTTCATTTTGAGTGGGAGCTCCACCCACATGAATGTGGAAGAGGTGGGGGCAGCCCCATGGCTGGGCGCCATGCCCCTTGGGTGCCCCCCTCTCCCCTATAAAAGGCCCCCCTCTCCTCCTCTCACACCACACCTCCTCGTGAAGGATCTCTCTCCCCCTCTAGAATTTATCCCCCATGGTCTCGGACTAGCGAGATACATGTTCCCGGTGGCTTTTCGGCAAGAAAGAGTTGTGCTTCCGCTGCATCGCTGGAGCGAGGAGGCGGAGGTTGCTCGGTGCCTCGAACGTGTGTGCGAGCACGGATGCGCTGCTGATTTGCGGCGCTAGGACTTCCTCTCGATCTTGAGATCGGCAAGAGATCGTCTACATCAACCGCGAGTTGAACTCGTTAAGCTTTGTCGATCTTCAAGGGTATGTTCTCTACGGATATACATCTGCCCGTTGTTTGTATCTAGTATATATAGATCTTGGTATATAGTTCACATCGTAGGAAAATTTTTGTTTTCTATGCTGCGAACCCTACAGTGGTATCAGAGCCGGATCTATGCGTAGATACTTTACACGGGTAGTACACATATGAGTATGTGGGCGATGATGATCATGTTGTTGCTCCTTTGTTGTAATTTTGGATATTGGTGGCATAGTGGGATGAAGCGGCCCGGACAAACTTTACATGTCCTCGCACATGAGACCTGTTCCACGCTTGACATGCAACTAGTTTGCATAAGTGGCTAGCGGGTGTCTGTCTCTCCTACTATAGTCAATATCTATTTTGCAAGCGAGTTGTCAACAATTTGATTATCCTCGTTGTGGTTCATGTTCGTAGGTAAGAACGGTTCTATCTCGAAAGCCCTAAGCCACGTAAAACTTGCAATGGATAAATTAGAGGCGTCTAGTTTAGATTGTTGCTGGGCTAGTGTTATGATATGGTAGTGTTGTAAGTAGAAGTATGAGATGATACTCTTACAACACACATAGCGTGTAAAATTCATAGACCTTGGATTTACACATATAGGTATGATAGTGATCATACCATGATGCACATGATAGAGATCATCTGCGGGAACCATATAATTTCACTAATAAACATATGATGTTTGATTACATCTTATATTGCTTGTTTAGCGCTTTGTTAAGCATAATAAGATGATCCCTCATTTAAATATCAAGATAAGAATGTGTTCTTCCTTTAGTATGCACCGATTATGTTTTCGTCGCTCCAAGACATCACGTGATGATCGGGTGTTCTTGGATCCACGACCATATTTCGGGTGTAAAACAGTTACACACGCAAATACTAAGGTTCTAACTTGGCGAGCCTAGCATGTACAGACATGGCCTCGGAAGACAGACCGAAAGGTTAAGCATGAGTCATATAGTTGATATGATGCCCATTTGATGCTCGCCTTTGAAGCTATACCGACTCACGTGATGATCGGACTTGGTGTAGTGGATTTGGTTCATGTAATCACCAAAAGGACACGAGGGATGTCGCTTTTGAGTGGGAGTTCATTCGTAATATAGATTAGTTGAACTCGATCTATCATACACTTAGTCTAAACTTTACAAATTCTGTTGTAGATGGCACCACCTGCTTTTAATTTCAATGCGTTCATGGAGAAAGAGAAACTAGCAACGAACGGTAGCAACTTTACTGAATGGGCCATGAATTTGAGGATTCTCCTCTCTGCTGCACAAAAGCAATATGTGCTAGAAGCGCCGTTAGGCCCCCACCTTTTGATGATGCCCCTGACGAGGAGAAGAATGTCTATCAGACTCGTCAGGAGGACCACAACTTAGTTCATTGCGGCATATTGTATGGGCTAGAGCCGGAACTTCGAAAGCGTTTCGAAAATGGCAATGCATTTGATACAATGGGTGAGTTGAAAATGATTTTCGACACACATGCTGCTGTAGAGAGCTACAACGCTTCAGAAAAGTTCTTTAGCTGCATGATGGAAGAGCACAGCTCCGTTAGTGAGAATGTACTCAAGATGTCGGGTTACGCCGATAAGCTTGTGTCCTTGGGAATATCGATTCCCATTGACTTAGGCATCCATCGTGTTCTGCAGTCTCTGCCACCTAGCTATAAGAGCTTCGTGATGAACTATAATATGCAAGGCATGAAGAAGTCTCTCCCCGAGCTTCTGTCAATGCTTAAAACTGCAGAAGTGGAGATCAAAAAGGAACATCAAGTGTTGATGATCAATAGGAACACTGGTTTCAAGAAAGACAAGAAGGGAAAACGGAAGGGAAGTAAGGGCGGCAAGCCGGTTGCCGCGCCTAAAAAGAAACCCCGAGTTGGACCTAAGTCTGATTCCGAGTGCTACTATTGTAAGGGGACTGGCCATTGGAAGCGCAACTGCCCCAAGTATCTGGCAGACAAGAAGGCCGGCAAGGCAAACAAAGGTATATATGATATACATGTTATTGATGTGTACTTGACTAGTGCTCGCAGTAGCACCTGGGTATTTGATACCGGTTCAGTTGCTAATATTTGTAACTCGAATCAGGGGCTGCGGAACAAGCGACCGCTAGCAAGGGGTGAGGTCAAGATGCGTGTCGGCAATGGATCAAGTGTTGATGTGATCGCCGTCGGAATGCTGCCTCTCCACTTACCGTCGGGATTAGTTATAAACTTGAATAAATGTTATCTGGTGCCTGCACTGAGCATGAACATTGTATCTGGATCATGTTTGATGCGAAGTGGTTATTCATTTAAATCCGAGAACAATGGTTGTTCCATTTATATGAATGAAATCTTTTATGGTCATGCACCGATGATGAATGGTTTATTTCTATTAGATCTCGATGATAATGTTACACATATTCATAATGTTGATGCTAAAAGGATTAAACTTAATGATGATATATCCGCATATATGTGGCACTGCCGTCTAGGTCATATTGGCGTTAAACGCATGAAGAATCTCCATTCGGATGGACTTTTGGAATCACTTGATTATGAATCATTTGATACATGTGAGCCATGCCTTATGGGCAAGATGACTAGAACGCCGTTTTCCGGTTCAATGGAACGGGCGACAGATTTATTGGAAATCATACATTCTGATGTATGTGGTCCAATGAGTGTGTCGGCGCGAGGTGGATATCGTTATTTTGTTACTTTCACAGATGATTTGAGTAGATACGGTTATATCTACTTGATGAAACACAAGTCTGAAACCTTTGAAAAGTTCAAGGAATTTCAGAATGAAGTGGAAAATCATCGTAATAGAAAGATCAAATTTCTACGGTCCGACCGTGGAGGTGAGTATCTAAGTTACGAGTTTAGCACTCACATGAAAGAGTGTGGAATTGTTTCACAACTCACACCTGCCGGAACACCACAGCGAAATGGTGTGTCGGAACGTCGTAATCGTACTTTATTAGATATGGTTCGATCTATGATGTCTCTGACAGACTTGCCGTTGTCATTTTGGGGTTATGCACTAGAAACTGCTGCATTCACTTTAAATCGGGCACCATCTAAATCCGTTGAAAAGACACCGTATGAATTGTGGTTTGGAAACAAACCTAAGCTGTCATTTCTTAAAGTTTGGGGATGCGATGTTTATGTGAAGAAACTTCAACCGGATAAACTCGAACCCAAAGCGGAAAAATGCGTCTTCATAGGATACCCTAAAGAAACTATTGGGTATTCCTTCTATCACAGATCCGAGGGCAAGGTTTTTGTTGCCAAGAATGGATCCTTTCTAGAGAAAGAGTTTCTCGCGAAAGGTGTGAATAGTCGGAAGGTAGAACTCGAAGAGGTTGTGGAACCTTCTCTTCAAAGTATGGCGAGTAGCGCAGCGCCGGAAGTTGTTCCGGAGTTGGCTCCACCTGTTGAAGAGGGAACTAATGATAATGATCATGAAACTCCAAAAGAGAGTACTACCGAACCTCGCAGGTCAAACAGGACGCGTGCAGCTCCCGAGCTGTACGGAAATCCTGTCATGAATTTCATGGTTGATGAAAATGATGACCCTGTGACGTATGAAGAAGCGATGATGAGCCCAGATTCCAACAAATGGTTAGAAGCCATGAAATCCGAGATGGAATCCATGTATGAAAATCAAGTTTGGAACTTGGTGGAATTACCTCACGACCGAAAGGCCATGGAGAACAAATGGATTTTCAAAAGGAAAACTGATGCTGATGGTAATGTGACCCATCTATAAAGCTCGACTTGTCGCAAAGGGTTTCGACAAATTCAAGGAGTTGACTACGATGAGACTTTCTCTCCCGTAGCGATGCTAAAGTCAGTTAGGATTATGTTAGCAATTGCTGCATATTTCGATTATGAAATATGGCAGATGGATGTCAAAACCGCGTTTCTCAATGGTAATATTGAAGAAGAGTTGTATATGATACAACCAAAGGGTTTTGTCGATCCTAAGGATGCTAACAAGGTGTGCAAGCTTCAGCGATCCATCTATGGATTGAAGCAAGCATCACGAAGTTGGAATCTCCGCTTTGATGAGGTGATCAAAGAGTTTGGATTTGTCCAAACTTATGGAGAAGCTTGTATTTACAAGAAATTGAGTGGGAGCAATGTGGCATTTCTGATATTATATGTAGATGACATATTATTGATCGGAAATGATAAAGAACTTTTAAACAGTGTTAAAAGTTATCTAAACAGCAAATTTTCAATGAAGGACCTAGGTGAAGCGTCATACATATTAGGCATAAAGATCTATAGAGATAGATCTAGGCGCCTAATAGGGCTATCGCAAAGTACATACCTTGATAAGATTTTAAAGAAGTTTAAAATGGACGGAAGTAAGAAGGGGTTCTTACCTATGTTGCAAGGCAAGACATTGAGTAAGACTCAAAGTCCGGCTTCGGCGGAAGAAAGAGAGATAATGGACAAAGTCCCCTATGCTTCAGCCATAGGCTCTATAATGTACGCCATGCTATGTACAAGACCGGATGTGGCACATGCTATTAGTTTGACTAGTAGGTACCAATCGGATCCAGGTTCGGAACACTGGATAGCGGTCAAGAATATCCTTAAGTACTTACGAAGAACTAAGGATATGTTTCTTGTATACGGAGGTGAAGAAGAGCTCGTCGCTAAGTGTTATGTCGATGCTAGCTTTGACACCGATCCGGATGACTCTAAGTCTCAATCCGGATACGTATTTCTCATGAATGGCGGAGCGGTTAGTTGGAGGAGTTCCAAACAACCTGTGGTAGCGGGATCAACAACGGAGGCCGAATATGTTGCTGCTTCAGAAGCGGCTCAGGAAGCAGTTTGGATGAAGGAGTTTCATATCCGAACTAGGAGTTGTGGCAAACGCGTTGGACCCAATGGTGATCTATTGTGACAACAATGGTGCCATTGCCAATGCCAAAGAGCCAAGGTCTCACAAGCATTCCAAGCATATTAAGCGCCGGTTTCACTCCATCCGCGAGCATGTCAAGGATGGAGATATAAAGATTTGTAAAGTACATACGGATCTCAATGTAGCAGATCCGTTGACTAAAACTCTCCCTAGAGCAAAACATGATCAACACCAGAACTCAATGGGTGTTAGATTTATCACTATGTAACTAGATTATTGTCTCTAGTGCAAGTGGGAGACTGAAGGGAATATGCCCTGAGAGGCAATAATAAAGTGTTTATTATGTGTATTCCAAGTATATGATAGATGTTTTTTTGCATGCTATAATTGTATTAATACGGAAACGTTAATACATGTGTGTTTAATAAACAAACAGAAAGTTCCTAGTTAAAGCCTCTCTCATAAACTAGCTCGTTGATTAACAAGATGATCAAGGTTTCCTGATCATGGACATTGGATGTTGTTAATAACGGGATCACAACATTAGTGTAATGATGTGATGAACACTCATCCGAAGTATAGCATTACGATCAAAGTCATTGAGTTTATATTGCTATAACAACTTACGAAGTGATCCTAATCCTTAGACCATGAGATCATGTCAATCACTAACACCGGAAGAGTTTCTTGATAACATCAAACGTCACACCGTAACAGGGTGATTATAAAGATGGATTCAGAACTAATAAAGTGTTATGTTGAGGCTCATGGATCAAGAGTGGAATTTGTTCATCCCGATGACGGATAGATATACTCTGGGCCCTCTCGGTGATATCACATTGATTAGCTTGCAAGCAAGTGATTTGATCACTAGAATGTTATATCACGGGAACGAGAAAAGAGTGCATGTCGGTAACGAGATCAAACTAGGTATGGAGATACCGATGATCGAATCTCGGACATGTAATATATCGTGAAACAAAGGGATTAAGATGCTAGCGTAAAGGTTCCGACGATCACAAGAAAGTCATCGTTGAATGTGTGGGAGTCAGTATGGGTCTCCAGATCCGCTTCTGATTATTGATCCGAGAGGGCTCTCGATCATGTCCGCATTATTCACGAACCGTAGGGTGACACACTTAAGAGACACCCGACATCCAATTGGAGCAAAAGTTTCATGCCGAAAAGAAAAGGAAAGCGCAGGAATTTATTTCACTAGACACCGAAACTGTTTCGGTTGAAATTGCTGAAACTGGTTCTGCATGTGAAATGGAATACTAGCAAGGGTTTTATGTGAATGTTTGTTAATTAAAGTAATTAACAAAATTCTGAATAAATAAATAAAAGAGTTTTATTTAAATGAGAGCTTGCATTAAATTTGGTGGAATTTAATGCATGTGAGTGGATTTTTGAGGGGAGGCTTTTTAATGGGAGTGGAGGCTTTTCATTTTGAGTGGGAGCTCCACCCACATGAATGTGGAAGAGGTGGGGGCAGCCCCATGGCTGGGCGCCATGCCCCTTGGGTGCCCCCCCCTCTCCCCTATAAAAGGCCCCCCTCTCCTCCTCTCACACCACACCTCCTCGTGAAGGATCTCTCTCCCCCTCTAGAATTATCCCCCATGGTCTCGGACTAGCGAGATACATGTTCCCGGTGGCTTTTCGGCAAGAAAGAGTTGTGCTTCCGCTGCATCGCTGGAGCGAGGAGGCGGAGGTTGCTCGGTGCCTCGAACGTGTGTGCGAGCACGGATGCGCTGCTGATTTGCGGCGCTAGGACTTCCTCTCGATCTTGAGATCGGCAAGAGATCGTCTACATCAACCGCGAGTTTGAACTCGTTAGCTTTGTCGATCTTCAAGGGTATGTTCTCTACGGATATACATCTGCCCGTTGTTTGTATCTAGTATATATAGATCTTGGTATATAGTTCACATCGTAGGAAAATTTTTGTTTTCTATGCTGCGAACCTACAGTGGTATCAGAGCCGGATCTATGCGTAGATACTTTACACGGGTAGTACACATATGAGTATGTGGGCGATGATGATCATGTTGTTGCTCCTTTGTTGTAATTTTGGATATTTGGTGGCATAGTGGGATGAAGCGGCCCGGACAAACTTACATGTCCTCGCACATGAGACCTGTTCCACGCTTGACATGCAACTAGTTTGCATAAGTGGCTAGCGGGTGTCTGTCTCTCCTACTATAGTCAATATCTATTTTGCAAGCGAGTTGTCAACAATTTTGATTCCCTTTGTGGTTCATGTTCGTAGGTAAGAACGGTTCTATCTCGAAAGCCCTAAGCCACGTAAAACTTGCAATGGATAAATTAGAGGCGTCTAGTTTAGATTGTTGCTGGGCTAGTGTTATGATATGGTAGGTGTGTTGTAAGTAGAAGTATGAGATGATACTCTTACAACACACATAGCGTGTAAAATTCATAGACCTTGGATTTACACATATAGGTATGATAGTGATCATACCACGATGCACATGATAGAGGATCGCTGGGGAACCATATAATTTCACTAATAAACATATGATGTTTGATTACATCTTATATTGCTTGTTTAGCGCTTTTTTAAGCATAATAAGATGATCCCTCATTTAAATATCAAGATAAGAATGTGTTCTTCCTTAGTATGCACCGATTATGTTTTCGTCGCTCCAAGACATCACGTGATGATCGGGTGTTCTTGGATCCACGACCATATTTCGGTGTAAAAACAGTTACACACGCAAATACTAAGGTTCTAACTTGGCGAGCCTAGCATGTACAGACATGGCCTCGGAACACAGACCGAAAGGTTAAGCATGAGTCATATAGTTGATATGATGCCCATTTGATGGCTCGCCTTTGAAGCTATACCGACTCACGTGATGATCGGACTTGGTGTAGTGGATTTGGTTCATGTAATCACCAAAAGGACACGAGGGATGTCGCTTTTGAGTGGGAGTTCATTCGTAATATAGATTAGTTAAACTCGATCTATCATACACTTAGTCTAAACTTTACAAATTCTGTTGTAGATGGCACCACCTGCTTTTAATTTCAATGCGTCATGGAGAAAAGAAACTAGCAACGAACGGTAGCAACTTTACTGAATGGGCCATGAATTTGAGGATTCTCCTCTCTGCTGCACAAAAGCAATATGTGCTAGAAGCGCCGTTAGGCCCCCCACCTTTTGATGATGCCCCTGACGAGGAGAAGAATGTCTATCAGACTCGTCAGGAGACCACAACTTAGTTCATTGCGGCATATTGTATGGGCTAGAGCCGGAACTTCGAAAGCGTTTCGAAAACGGCAATGCATTTGATACAATGGGTGAGTTTGAAAATGATTTTCGACACACATGCTGCTGTAGAGAGCTACAACGCTTCAGAAAAGTTCTTTAGCTGCATGATGGAAGAGCACAGCTCCGTTAGTGAGAATGTACTCAAGATGTCGGGTTACGCCGATAAGCTTTGTTCCTTGGGAATATCGATTCCCATTGACTTAGGCATCCATCGTGTTCTGCAGTCTCTGCCACCTAGCTATAAGAGCTTCGTGATGAACTATAATATGCAAGGCATGAAAGAGTCTCTCCCCGAGCTTCTGTCAATGCTTAAAACTGCAGAAGTGGAGATCAAAAAGGAACATCAAGTGTTGATGATCAATAGGAACACTGGTTTCAAGAAAGACAAGAAGGGAAAACGGAAGGGAAGTAAGGGCGGCAAGCCGGTTGCCGCGCCTGAAAAAAACCCCGAGTTGGACCTAAGTCTGATTCCGAGTGCTACTATTGTAAGGGGACTGGCCATTGGAAGCGCAACTGCCCCAAGTATCTGGCAGACAAGAAGGCCGGCAAGGCAAACAAAGGTATATATGATATACATGTTATGATGGGGTACTTGACTAGTCGCTCGCAGTAGCACCTGGGTATTTGATACCGGTTCAGTTGCTAATATTTGTAACTCGAATCAGGGGCTGCGGACAAGCGACCGCTAGCAAGGGGTGAGGTCAAGATGCGTGTCGGCAATGGATCAAGTGTTGATGTGATCGCCGTCGGAACGCTCCTCTCCACTTACCGTCGGGATTAGTTATAAACTTGAATAAATGTTATCTGGTGCCTGCACTGAGCATGAACATTGTATCTGGATCATGTTTGATGCGAAGTGGTTATTCATTTAAATCCGAGAACAATGGTTGTTCCATTTATATGAATGAAATCTTTTTATGGTCATGCACCGATGATGAATGGTTTATTTCTATTAGATCTCGATGATAAGTTTACACATATTCATAATGTTGATGCTAAAAGGATTAAACTTAATGATGATATATCCGCATATATGTGGCACTGCCGTCTAGGTCATATTGGCGTTAAACGCATGAAGAATCTCCATTCGGATGGACTTTTGGAATCACTTGATTATGAATCATTTGATACATGTGAGCCATGCCTTATGGGCAAGATGACTAGAACGCCGTTTTCCGGTTCAATGGAACGGGCGACAGATTTATTGGAAATCATACATTCTGATGTATGTGGTCCAATGAGGTGTGTCGGCGCGAGGTGGATATCGTTATTTTGTTACTTTCACAGATGATTTGAGTAGATACGGTTATATCTACTTGATGAAACACAAGTCTGAAACCTTTGAAAAGTTTCAAGAATTTCAGAATGAAGTGGAAAATCATCGTAATAGAAAGATCAAATTTCTACGGTCCGACCGTGGAGGTGAGTATCTAAGTTACGAGTTTAGCACTCACATGAAAGAGTGTGGAATTGTTTCACAACTCACACCTGCCGAACACCACAGCGAAATGGTGTGTCGGAACGTCGTAATCGTACTTTATTAGATATGGTTCGATCTATGATGTCTCTGACAGACTTGCCGTTGTCATTTTGGGGTTATGCACTAGAAACTGCTGCATTCACTTTAAATCGGGCACCATCTAAATCCGTTGAAAAGACACCGTATGAATTGTGTTTGGAAACAAACCTAAGCTGTCATTTCTTAAAGTTTGGGGATGCGATGTTTATGTGAAGAAACTTCAACCGGATAAACTCGAACCCAAAGCGGAAAAATGCGTCTTCATAGGATACCCTAAAGAAACTATTGGGTATTCCTTCTATCACAGATTCGAGGGCAAGGTTTTTTGTTGCCAAGAATGGATCCTTTCTAGAGAAGAGTTTCTCGCGAAAGGTGTGAATATTCGGAAGGTAGAACTCGAAGAGGTTGTGGAACCTTCTCTTCAAAGTATGGCGAGTAGCGCAGCGCCGGAAGTTGTTCCGGAGTTGGCTCCACCTGTTGAAGAGGGAACTAATGATAATGATCATGAACTCCAAAAGAGATACTACCGAACCTCGCAGGTCAAACAGGACGCGTGCAGCTCCCGAGCTGTACGGAAATCCTGTCATGATTTCATGGTTGATGAAAATGATGACCCTGTGACGTATGAAGAAGCGATGATGAGCCCCAGATTCCAACAAATGGTTAGAAGCCATGAAATCCGAGATGGAATCCATGTATGAAAATCAAGTTTGGAACTTGGTGGAATTACCTCACGACCGAAAGGCCGTGGAGAACAAATGGATTTTCAAAAGGAAAACTGATGCTGATGGTAATGTGACCATCTATAAAGCTCGACTTGTCGCAAAGGGGTTTCGACAAATTCAAGGAGTTGACTACGATGAGACTTTCTCCTGTAGCGATGCTAAAGTCAGTTAGGATTATGTTAGCAATTGCTGCATATTTCGATTATGAAATATGGCAGATGGATGTCAAAACCGCGTTTCTCAATGGTAATATTGAAGAAGAGTGTATATGATACAACCAAAGGGTTTTGTCGATCCTAAGGATGCTAACAAGGTGTGCAAGCTTCAGCGATCCATCTATGGATTGAAGCAAGCATCACGAAGTTGGAATCTCCGCTTTGATGAGGTGATCAAAGAGTTTGGATTTGTCCAAACTTATGGAGAAGCTTGTATTTACAAGAAAGTGAGTGGGAGCAATGTGGCATTTCTGATATTATATGTAGATGACATATTATTGATCGGAAATGATAAAGAACTTTTAAACAGTGTTAAAAGTTATCTAAACAGCAAATTTTCAATGAAGGACCTAGGTGACGTCATACATTTAGGCATAAAGATCTATAGAGATAGATCTAGGCGCCTAATAGGGCTATCGCAAAGTACATACCTTGATAAGATTTTTAAAGAGAGTTTAAAATGGACGGAAGTAAGAAGGGGTTCTTACCTATGTTGCAAGGCAAGACATTGAGTAAGACTTCAAAGTCCGGCTTTCGGCGGAAGAAAGAGAGATAATGGACAAAGTCCCCTATGCTTCAGCCATAGGCTCTATAATGTACGCCATGCTATGTACAAGACCGGATGTGGCACATGCTATTAGTTTGACTAGTAGGTTACCAATCGGATCCAGGTTCGGAACACTGGATAGCGGTCAAGAATATCCTTAAGTACTTATGAAGAACTAAGGATATGTTTCTTGTATACGGAGGTGAAGAAGAGCTCGTCGCTAAGTGTTATGTCGATGCTAGCTTTGACACCGATCCGGATGACTCTAAGTCTCAATCCGGATACGTATTTCGCATGAATGGCGGAGCGGTTAGTTGGAGGAGTTCCAAACAACCTGTGGTAGCGGGATCAACAACGGAGGCCGAATATGTTGCTGCTTCAGAAGCGGCTCAGGAAGCAGTTTGGATGAAGGAGTTCATATCCGAACTAGGAGTTGTGGCAAACGCGTTGGACCCAATGGTGATCTATTGTGACAACAATGGGGCCATTGCCAATGCCAAAGAGCCAAGGTCTCACAAGCATTCCAAGCATATTAAGCGCGGTTTCACTCCATCCGCGAGCATGTCAAGGATGGAGATATAAAGATTTGTAAAGTACATACGGATCTCAATGTAGCAGATCCGTTGACTAAAACTCTCCCTAGAGAAAAACATGATCAACACCAGAACTCAATGGGTGTTAGATTTATCACTATGTAACTAGATTATTGTCTCTAGTGCAAGTGGGAGACTGAAGGGAATATGCCCTGAGAGGCAATAATAAAGTGTTTATTATGTGTATTCCAAGTATATGATAGATGTTTATTTTGCATGCTATAATTGTATTAATACGGAAACGTTAATACATGTGTTTTATAAACAAACAGAAAGTTCCTAGTTAAAGCCCTCTCATAAACTAGCTCGTTGATTAACAAGATGATCAAGGTTTCCTGATCATGGACATTGGATGTTGTTAATAACGGGATCACAACATTAGTGTAATGATGTGATGAACACTCATCCGAAGTATAGCATTACGATCAAAGTCATTGAGTTTATATTGCTATAACAACTTACGAAGTGATCCTAATCCTTAGACCATGAGATCATGTCAATCACTAACACCGGAAGAGTTTCTTGATAACATCAAACGTCACACCGTAACAGGGTGATTATAAAGATGGATTCAGAACTAATAAAGTGTTATGTTGAGGCTCATGGATCAAGAGTGGAATTTGTTCATCCCGATGACGGATAGATATACTCTGGGCCCCTCGGTGATATCACATTGATTAGCTTGCAAGCAAGTGATTTGATCACTAGAATGTTTATATCACGGGAACGAGAAAAGAGTGCATGTCGGTAACGAGATCAAACTAGGTATGAGATACCGATGATCGAATCTCGGACATGTAATATATCGTGAAACAAAGGGATTAAGATGCTAGCGTAAAGGTTCCGACGATCACAAGAAAGTCATCGTTGAATGTGTGGGAGTCAGTATGGGTCTCCAGATCCCGCTTCTGATTATTGATCCGAGAGGGCTCTCGATCATGTCCGCATTATTCACGAACCGTAGGGTGACACACTTAAGAGACACCGACATCCAATTGGAGCAAAAGTTTCATGCCGAAAGAAAAGGAAAGCGCAGGAATTTATTTCACTAGACACCGAAACTGTTTCGGTTGAAATTGCTGAAACTGGTTCTGCATGTGAAATGGAATACTAGCAAGGGGTTTATGTGAATGTTTGTTAATTAAAGTAATTAACAAAATTCTGAATAAATAAATAAAGAGTTTTATTTAAATGAGAGCTTGCATTAAATTTGGTGGAAATTTAATGCATGTGAGTGGATTTTGAGTGGAGGCTTTTTAATGGGAGTGGAGGCTTTTCATTTTGAGTGGGAGCTCCACCCACATGAATGTGGAAGGTGGGGGCAGCCCCATGGCTGGGCGCCATGCCCTTGGGTGCCCCCCCTCTCCCCTATAAAAGGCCCCCCTCTCCTCCTCTCACACCACACCTCCTCGTGAAGGATCTCTCTCCCCCTCTAGAATTTATCCCCCATGGTCTCGGACTAGCGAGATACATGTTCCCGGTGGCTTTTCGGCAAGAAAGAGTTGTGCTTCCGCTGCATCGCTGGAGCGAGGAGGCGGAGGTTGCTCGGTGCCTCGAACGTGTGTGCGAGCACGGATGGCGCTGCTGATTTGCGGCGCTAGGACTTCCTCTCGATCTTGAGATCGGCAAGAGATCGTCTACATCAACCGCGAGTTGAACTCGTTAAGCTTTTGTCGATCTTCAAGGGTATGTTCTCTACGGATATACATCCGCCCGTTGTTTGTATCTAGTATATATAGATCTTGGTATATAGTTCACATCGTAGGAAAATTTTTTTTCTCTATTTTGCGAACCCTACAGTCTAGAGGGGAGCTGGAGAGACCGGCCAGGGCGGCCAGACCCACCCTAGGCGCGGGTGGTCCCCTGCCCCACTCATGGGAGGGGTGTGGGGCCTCTGGCCGCCGCCTCAGCCTCCCCCTTCGCCTTAAGGAGCCCCCGATCCAGAAACCCTGAGAAACCGATCAAATATCCACGATACCGTCTATAGCCGCCACCATCGTCCCTAGATCGGGGGGATCTGAAGTTCTTCCCGGCACCCTGCCGAAGGGGAGATCATCCAGAGACCTTCTCCCCGGTGATGTGTGAGTAGCTCCCCTTGGACTATGGGTTCAGTAGTAGCTAGATGGTTGTATCTCCTCCTTTGTGCTTTCATGTATAGATCTTGTGAGCTCCGTTCATGATCAAGATCTAATCTATTTGTAATCATGCATGTTGTGTTTGCTGGGATCTGATGGATATTGAGATTATTATGTTGGTTTGATTATTGGTTTTGTCTTTATGATTCTATCATGTCTGTTTTGTTTGTGATCTTGCATGCTCTTCGTTGTTAGTAGCTATCTTGGCCAAGTAGTTTCTAGTGACTCCAAGAGGGGGTATTTATGCTCGATAGTGGGTTCATGCCTCTAGTTTCCAAGGAAAGTGACAATAATCTCTTTGGTTGTAGATGTGTTGTTGCTACTAGGGAGAAAACAACGTCCTCTTGTTCATGGAACATGTGGACTATTTACCTTACACACTTTGCTTAAAGCAGTTGTTTGTTGCTTGCAACTTAATACTGGAGGGGGTTCAGATGATAACTGAAGGTGGACTTCTAGTCATATATGCAGTTGGATGGCAGTCCTATGTATCTTGTTGTATTGCCCAATCAATCAAATCATAGGATCTTTCTGACTAGTAATTGCATTGTTATGCCTTGCTCAGTTCCTATCAATTGCCCTGCTGTATTTGTTTTACCCTTCATGCCATGTTGTTTATCTAAGGAGAGCACCTCTAGTGAACTAGTGAACTATGGACCCGGTCCAATCTTTACCATTGATACATCTTCCACTGTTACTTGTTTACTTGCTGCAAACCATTACCTTCCACACCATACGTTTAATCCTTTGTTACAGCAAACCGGTGAGCTTGACAACCTCACTGATTCGTTGGGACAAAGTCTTGAGTTTTGTGTTGTGTAGTATCCATGTTGGTTGCAACACCTTTGAGACGTTTCCTTCCTCCTTCAGGTTCAATAACCTCGGTCTCTACTGAGGGAAACTTGCTACTGTGCTCATCACACCTTGATCGTGGGGTTCGAACGAAGTGTCCCACGTCAATGCTGGGTGCACGCATCAAGATTTCTAGCGTCGTTGCCGGGGAGGCTAAGGACGTCTTCACAAGGGGAGTCCTTCACTTCCTTTCTCTTTACTTTGTTTTTGTTTGCTTTGTTTCTTTTGCTTGGTTTTGTTTGCCACTTTTCAAAAAAACACAAAAAAAATTAGTTCCTATACTAGTTGCCACTTGCTCTAGCTCACCATGTTGCCCCCAAAGTTCGCCCTGAAAGATCTTGCAATAGGTAGTGGCTCCATAATTGGGAAAAATAATATTGAAGAATTCTTTAATCATATTAGCAAGCATGAAGATATTGAGGAAAATCTATAGCAGAGCTTACTCCTAATTATGAGATTGCTGTAGCTTCTTTAGTTCATATGTTGGAGGCTAGGTTTGTTTAGCCTTATCCCCTTCATACAATTCTTGTTCCTAAAACTAAAGAAGAAAAAGAATGCTGAAAGAGAGAATTCATCCTTGAAAGTTTATCAAAAGAATTTCATGATGTTGCTAGGAGGCCCAAAAAGGTTTTTGATATTTTCAATATTCTATGCTCAAGTGTAGATGTTGTGGGTATTTCTGATAAAACTAAGCCTAGAGAAGAATTCAAGATACCCATACCCTTTAAGCTTGTTGGAATGCATGAAGCCTTTGAAATAATTTTGATTGGATTGCTCCTGAAAACCTTTTTGATGAAGTAGTAGACCAAAGAGAGATGAGAAGGGATCCTCCAAAACCCATTTGGATGAGATACCTTTCATTGTTGAAGACTTTGCAAGTATGGATGTTATGCTTCTTCATTTGAAAATACTTGATTCTTCTTGCTTTTTGTGCCAACTTAAAGGCGTTAAAAAAGTACTTGTTGGGAGATAACCCAGAGTTTTCCTTGAATCTTAGAAGTTTTTACTTCAGTAATTACCTCTCCTTATCCTTTTTGTTTGCTTTTTGTGCCAAGAATGACCTCTAATGAGAGGGAAGTAAGTTTGGGAGTTGCTTGTCTCGAAACAGATTTCTGTCCTCCACCAAAAAAATTCGTGAGGAGTCTCTGTTACTCGGATTGCACTCAACATTTACGAATAAATCCCCCAGTATTTTTATCTAACTTTCTTTAGTTCAACACTTTTTTATTTGAGCAACAGAAGATGTTTGAAAAAATCGGTTTCCTACCTGCTGGTCGTTTTGACAGATTTCTGCCATTATAGCATTTGCTCTTATTGATTCCTTTTGAGTTCTCTTTAAGTGAATTGAGATTTTTGAAGGAGTTACTACAGTAGCCTGTGTTTGTAGTGAAAAGCCTGCTGTTCCAAACCTTTGCCAGAGGTCCAATATCTTTTGAATAACTAATTGTTGCTAATGAAGATTGTTTGAAGTTTTGTATAAGGAAAATTTTCAGGTGTAGAGAGAGAATGATGCAATGAGGTGAAAATGGACAAAAATCTCAAGATTGGGGATACCACCATGGTGTCACCCCAAGAATATCCAAGAAATGCAAGCGTCAAATCTGGGGATGCCCAAGGCATCCCCTTCTTCATCAATAAAAAGCTCAGGTCTGTCTAGACACTTCATTTTTATTATTTCATGCTCAGTTGTGTTGTTCGTGGAGCGTCTTATTTTTGTTTGCTTTGCTTAGGTGGTTTAGTTTGCTTGAATAAAGAAGTTTGTACCCCCTTTCTCGTTGTGTTATTTTGCAAAAAGTTGCTTGGTGTTGAAAAGGAGTAGTAATTTCTTGCCTGAAATGCAAGAGGAGCTTGCATTGACTGTGACTTAGACTTTAGCATGAACATGCTAGGTGTTGTTTTGTCCTATGCTTAGTGATTATTGCTGTACATGTCTTGTTCCAAACAATTGGGATTGATTAGTGTGCCTTGAAGAAATTATGCGTTGTTTTAGCATGCAAAAGCATAGTATTGTGGTATTCTCCCTTTGAGCTTTGCTTGGTTAACTTGGCACATGCTCACACCATGTTATGACTATGACAAGTTTAGCCTCTATGATCATTCAGTCCTTGACTTGTAGTACAACTCTATGCTTTGGATTAGTATGCTTTGTTGCACTTCATGATTATGGCCATTATGCTCTCTTAGTTTTGTGCTCCCAGTCTTTTTGCTAGCCTCCACTTCTATGAGTAAGTTCTACTCATGCTTCAAACTCCAAAGAACCATTTTTTTCAAAGTGGTCCACTATAAACTCCTATGCACGGTGTGTTACACACCATTCCAAGTATATACTTGTTTTCAACTATCTTCCAATTAAAAATTATTTTGTTTTGTGAAAACTTAGTGATTTAAAGCCCTCATGAACTTGATGGCACACTTTATATTCTTTGCCCCTAATAAACTTGACCATGTGACAACTTTGTTTTTATATGCTTGCACTTATAAGTTGGAATTAGCAGAACCGTGCTGTCACGGGGAACGTTTTCAACATTGCACTTGTACTTTGTACTCA